>PVKB01004973.1:0-116394 GCA_004027205.1 Ctenodactylus gundi | reverse complement strand
ACTTATTCCCTGGCAGAAGCTCCCTTTGCTCAATAACTTGACTTGGTTTTCAAGCTCTATGTTTTGTCCTTCTTTTTCTTAATCTCTTATATTCACCTTTTTAAAAATAATTTTTCCTGCCACCTGATTTGAAAGTACTTCCCTATTTCTGTTCAGCCTCTTCCCTGCTATTGTGTTTATTTATTAAGGGCCAGATCTCCTGGTTTTATGTTCTGCACAAGAAACTTCCATTCTTTTTGTTTGTCCATCAAACGAGTATCAACAATAGGCACCAAACACTGAGTAATGTTTACTTGCCAGCAATGTTTCCTGTTTGATATGTGTTTACAAGTGCTTGTTATTTAGCCTGTACAGTGACATAGCGAACATGACAGATGGTCTCTGGCTCCATGCCTGCCTTGAGAACTGCTCTTTCTACTCCTCCCACTTCTTACCTAACGTTGTGTTTGTCCCAGGAGCCTCAACTGAGGCTTAGAAAAGACTCCTGAGTGCTTCCTACCCTTAGGATTTTCAGTGTCCCCAAGGCCCTACTGTTAAGGACTTACTCCCAAGCTTAGTGCCATGGGAATGTGGTGGAAACTTTGAAGAGGTGGGGCCTAGCGGGAAGTTTTAGTTCATGGAGGGAATAGCCTCAAAGGAGACTGTAGAACACATTTTAAAACTTTCTTCCTTCCCCTTTGCACCTGGACATAAAGTAAATAGGCTTTCTCTCCCATGGCGTCTCACATGATTTGATGCTACAGGCCTAAAGCAATAGAGCCAATTGGTCATGGATTTAGATCTCCAAAACTGTGAGCCAAAATAAGCCTTTCTTCTTTTGAAGTTTACTATCGGATATTTTGTTATAGTAATGAAAAGCTGAGTTGTAGAAATCAGCTTGCTCTAATAGTTCTGACAGAGAGTCCTGAAAAGTAAAATGACTTGCAACCTATTTTAGTATATAGTTCCTTGTATTGCATAGCAAGGTATAGCTGGTTCCTGACCACAAAGACGGTTCAACTTGGTAGTGTTTCAGCTTTCTGATCATGTGAAGGCATACCATTCAGCAGAAAATACACTTTGAAATTTGGTCTTTTCTTAGGGTGATATGGTATATGAGGGGCTTCCAGTTTTGTGGGCCAGTACCATTCCATGGCCTTGTGTGGACTAGGCCCTGCCAGGGAAGGAGGTAAGCCATGAGTGAAGCTCCACCTCCCGTCAGCAAGCTCCTCGGAAGTTCTAATGCTGCTGCTGATCTGAAAGGAGACAGAATTTCCCTCCCCATCCTTTGGAGAATGCTCTTCAACTAAACCAGTCCTTAGTGTCAAAAGGATGGGGACCACTGCTAAAACCAACACCATTCCGGGAGCAGCAGCTGGTCGTATCTCCTATTCAGCCATGAGATTATAAATATAGAATTTATAGTGTGCCACATTATCAGAAGATTTTGGAGCATCTCTTCTTGAGACAGAGTGATTTATAGATAATCAAAATTTATTTTTTGTATTTGTGAGGGGTTAGAGGCCCAGGATCAAGGCACCAGAAGACTCAGTGCCTGGTGGAGCCTGCTTCCTCTGCTTCCGAGAAGGCACCTTGTTGCTATACATACTCCAGACGGGATGAACGTTACCGCCTCACGTGGTTAAAGGGATGGTAAGGTAAAAATTGGCCCAGACACTTTTTTCCGGTCTTTTTTTTTTTTTTAAGGCACTAATCCCATCCTAAAATCCCCAGCCCTTCATTCTGTCACATTTAGGATTAAGCTGAAACGTGAACCTTGGAGAGGCTCCAAACATTGAAATCAAAGCCCAGCCATAAGCTGCTTGATACTGGAAAAGATCCACTTGTCTGTTAAACAAACCTCTTGGACAAAGTCTTTCCTTAGTGTATCAAAATCCAAGTTTGTGCCTGTCGGAGCTTCGGGAGCTTCCTGATGCTATCAGCTGAACATTGTCTTTAAAGTTTTCTTGGATTGTTTGCTTATTTTGATTTGAAAGGCTGACCTCTCTCCTGTCGTAACTTGGAAGGTAGACCACAGGCCTCTGGAGCCTCCATTTCTCGGAGAATTGATCAGAAAAGGTAGCGTACTATGGAGTTTTGGCTGCTTCTTGGTCTTTATTCAAATGACTGCACGAGAAAGCTGAGTTCAGACATTAGCAGTAGAAGAAGGAGAAAACATAGACATTTGCTATTTCTATTAAAATAATAGAACAAAAGGAAAGCACCGTATGCCAATGTCCACAATCAGAACTGGACCAGAGCTCAGAAGTTTTGAACAAACCAATCCTTCCTGCTCACCAAACAGCAAGAAAATAGGTAGTTGCCTTAGGATTTTTAGCAGGGAAGATCAGGTTAAAAGTACTATCCAGCACGTTGTTTCAGACGGGTGCAAGGCAGCTACTGTGAAGATGAGGAGAGGGAAGGAGAAATCCCAGGCGCAAGAGACCAGCTGAGGAGAAGGGGCAGGCTTGGAACCCACATACAGAAGAGATCTTTTACATGGAACAAACAAATTGGGAAGCTTGTAAACTTTGGGGAAAACTGTGTTGCCACTGGGTGGGTCTGAAAATCACTGTCTGTAAAATAACATCTACTTGACGTCTCTATTTTTCTTCTCCTTACTGCTTCCTAGAAAAAAAAATCCCCCTGTATTCAACCACTTGACTTGGTTTCCAAGCTTTATATCCCCTGCTTGGTCACAATGGTGTTTCAATGTGTGACACAGATGGTGGCTTTCCTTAACTCTCCCAGCAGGACCTGTGCTACGGCCTGTGGTCTCTAAGCAGAGCGTGTGCTCAGCACTTGCTTCAGATGGGGCCAGTGAAGATAGAAAAATAAATAAGTAAATTTGTGGCTTGTGTGGTCTAGGAGCTAA
Source organism: Ctenodactylus gundi (assembly GCA_004027205.1). Classification (NCBI taxonomy): domain Eukaryota; kingdom Metazoa; phylum Chordata; class Mammalia; order Rodentia; family Ctenodactylidae; genus Ctenodactylus; species Ctenodactylus gundi. The sequence continues at coordinate 113,540 of PVKB01004973.1, read as the reverse complement.
GAAATTAGAAAACAATCAAAAATATGCAACAGACACTTTATGTAGTTCCCAGGGTCTAAAATATTTATCTAAAATATTTAAAAAAGGTTTAATATAACCCTGTAAAGGAAAGTTTGATCAGTCCTTGTCCTAGAGTTCAAATATGTATATATATATATTTTTTCCATGTGTATTCTTCTATGGAATAGTCATATTCAATAGCAGAATGATATTAAGCTAAAATATTTCAATAAAATCTGATGAATAGCAGTGAATGTCTTATTCCCCATTTTACTCTGTGGGACTATTTTATAAACCATAGATGATGACTGCCTTCACTGAATATTTTGTTTTTGTAAGTGCATTATGTTACCTTGACGATTCTTTAATAGAAAGGCCATGGCTTTAGACTGTAATCTTGAACTGCCTAATAAAAATGTCCTGCATCAAAGGCATATTTTATTTTGAGGTTAGGTTTATATAGACAGCATGTCTCAGTCATCATGAATATGGAATTTTGTATCAAATAGTTGTGCATGGATTCCGACTTTGATAATTATTAGCTATGTGGCCCTAGGCAAGAGTTTTAATCTTTCAATTTCCTCCTCTTTAAGTGAGCAAAAAACCATTTGCTTTACAGTTTGTTCTGATAATTAGGCTAATGAATGTGTATCACTTCTTAGGTAAATCATAGACATTATTTTATCCATAAGTATTTCAGTGTGTGTTACCAAAATATAAGGACTCCTGCTGAAATACAAACATAATCTCATTATCACAGTTCTCCAGATGTACAGAAAGATTCTTAAGAAAATCAAGTATCTCTTCCAAGTTTAAAGTTACTATTATCTCACACACATATCATTTTAAATATTTTATTTGGGGAACAATATTACAAATTACATATTGGGTAAAACTTCCAAACAGGTGATTTTTCAAAAGTCAGCAGTTTTTGAATTCTAGTCCTGCCAAGTGAGCATGGTATTTCTTTGTATGTGAGGAGAGAAATACTCTGGATCTTATTCTCTCAGTAACTTGGGTTATGACGATTCATCAAGGTGTGTAGCAAGTTTCCTGTCAGAGATCACAACAAAGATTCGGGGCTGAAATCCCTACACATAGTTTCTTTCCCTTTAAATAATTTAGTGGCTGCCTGCTGCATGTGCGATTCATCTCTTCTCATCCTTTTTAGAGATGACATTGTGGATATCGTTGACTTCCATGGCACACTCCTGTCACTGGCAAGATTATGGTTTGAAATGATTATCAGGAGAGTGGATGATGTCTCCTGCTTTCTGCCTGCACTCCCTGACTCTTCCCGCTCTGGACAGGTCCAGGGTATCTACCTGAGGATAGTTCAGAGGTCGCTCTGGGGGTGGGTACATAGGACTGTGATGTAGTTTGTTGTCTTTAGGAGCTGATCCCTTTGCTGGAGACAAAACAAACATACATATCACTTTCTAGTGACAAAATCCAAGGAAATCAAAGGAAAGGATATCACATTCACAGCTGCAGAAGTGAAGAACATGTAGAGTTCATGAGACTATGGTGTACAGTACGCTACGTTGCACAATACCCCGGCAGGATTGGAATTGGAGGCTTTTAGATGGGGCAATGCTGAGTGCAGCTTGGAAGGAGTGTACAGACACACGTCATTGAAACAAAAAAGCATTCTAGGTGAGAAGACAGAAATAGAAGCCGAGAGAGGGAGTCATTGGCGGGGACTGGGTTTCAGATGAGTGGGGCTTGGATTAATGAATTTTTATCACTTTGGCTTGATGCTAATATGGAATGTATTTTAAGGAAATCATGAGCTATGAATAGATATGGCTTATGCAAATTTAAAAACCATCATTTCACTATTACCAAACTTTTCAAATGTCTCTATCTTCAAGAGTTATTGCTGTGTCGACATGGATGTTCCGGTAGCCAAGATGAGGTAGGCATTTAGCCTCTAAAATGAAACAGGCACAACATCTGGGGTAGCATATGGGTGTAACACACAGGAAGCTGACTTGGGCATCAGTTTAAAAAACAAATTTCCATCTTGTGTGCCAGTTGGTAGCTGATAGAGGTTTTTTTTTTTTTGACTCATCCTGGAATTATATGAGAGTAACAGAGCCATAGACATGTTGGGTTTCGGGCGTGACTGGTTTAAATTCAAGCAAAGAGAATGTAGATTCCTGTGTGTCAAGAGTTAATCGCTATGATTTTAATTTATATTTCCTATCACTATTTTCCACCTTCTTTCATTTAACTGATCTGCCGTGAGTACCTGGGCTTACTCTATTGGTTGTGCCATTGTGAGGTTTCGACTCCAGCGTAGATGACTCAGAGGGTGAGGTCTGTGTGCGTTTACTTTGCAGGCAAGGGAGGGGGCAAAAGACTGGAGGTTCCGCAGGTAGTCACGGCTGCAAGACTGAGTCTCTGCTCAGAAGTGGCATCAGGGTTGAACTGGCGCTGGGAATTCAGTCTGTATTCTGTGGTAGACACAGGCTCAGAAGCATCACTTGCCCATGGCATTATCATACAGGTTGGCCTGGGGCACTGTGTCTAGGGGCTTTGCCCTTGTTCTGGTTTTCCAGCCCTTTCAAATTTCTGTCAACTATTCAATACCTTTCTGGCAAATGTGTTTTCAGCATGATTAGCTAGGGTTAACTTCCAATGTCTAGCGCAAAGAATTCTGAGGTAGAAACTAGAGGGAGAGTGTTTCGGGAAGGAGGTGTAGTCCCTCGGGTTTTCATTAAAGCTGGATAAAAGTGTTAATTCTGTTATGGAACAGAGGTCAGATGTCAGCTTTTTGAAGAGAAAAATATTCAAGTAAAACAGAAGTTGGTAGAGAAGGGATGTCAAGGGAAACAATGAATGTGGAAGGATTCCAGGCTTCCAGATCCAGAAAGTGGGGGTGTGTGTGTGCATGCGTGTGTGTGTGTGTGTGTGTGTGTATACACAGGAGGAGGGTGGATGGGTGGATTCCATGGCATGTATGGCAGAAGTAATATTAGGTATTAGAGAGTGACTTAGTCATTTACTCATCACTGGAACATAGCACTTGACACCCATAATTTAAGGGAGGAGGAGCTTACCTCAGCTTGCAGTCAGAGGTATCTGTTGGTTCATGGTCGGTTGACAGAGTGGCTGGGTGGAGTACAGCTGTTCTTCCCAGTGAGGCCAGGAAGCATAGTGAGGAACCAGGATGGGGCTCAGGGCAGGAATCTATCCCTCCAGGCCATACCCCAGTGATCCATGCTTCCAGATCAGGCCCTAACTCAGCAGCACATGAAATTAATAAATTAATCCACTTGATCGTATTAACCCCCCAATTTCAATCACCTTCCAAGTACTTTTGAGGCTTTAATGGACAGTCCAGATCTAAACCATAATAGAGTGTGGAAATCAATATGTGTACTTGCCCTTCTTCCCTCCGTCCCTCCCTCCCTCCCTCCCTCCTTCCCTCCTTATCCTCTTTTCCTTCTTTCCCCCTCCGTCCTTCTTTCTTTTCTTCTTTCTTCTTTTTCATCTTTTCCTACTAATCTTTCTCCTTCTTTTGAAAAGAAAAATGGAAAGAAAAGACATTGGATGAAGCTGTGGAGAAATCTAAATGCTGGCTAGTGGGAAGTAGAAGAAAAAAAACAGTAATATTAGAGATAAAAGTAGCTCTAGGAACTTGTGCTATGAAAAAGATAATAGAAAGTTAACTAAAAATGAGTAAAAAAATGTCATCAAGTGGCAAGATATGTGTCATAGTTGCAGTTCTGGAGTTTGGATGGGAAGCGGCTTCACCCAGGTAAGTCTGGTGTATTTCACCTGGAATTCACATGGGTGAAGCTGGCTCTGGAGAAGATTAGGACGGATAGAGCGGGTGGAATGGGGTCTGCTTCCCAGAAGTGCTTCTGGTCGACCTTCTTCCTGGACTCTTTTGGTTCACTTGTTTTTGCCTTTGATATCCCTCGGGTTTTGTCCCCTCCCCTTCCTCTCTGCCTCCTCCTGGCTCTCCTCCTCTTCCCTCACCCACCCTTGTCAGTTTCTCTGACTTTCATCTTTTGGTTTATACCAGCTTATACACGTTCTGTTATTCCTCAACCTTCCTAATCCTACAAGTCTTCATTCTCGGGCATTTTCCTTCTTTTTTATTTTAAAAACGTAATGACCGCTTCCCCTCTTTCTCCTGGCCTTTCTGGCCTGGGCTCTGGCTTTGCTCCTGGCCCTTCCCTGGGACCTTGGCCCTTCATTTTCCAATACTGTCTGCCATTTTCCATCTTCTTTTCTTAGCGGCTTTTCGGCTTCTAAAGTGTTTTTTATTTCTAATTCAACTCAACCTGGCACAGTAGTACTTCTTAGCCTAGGCAGATCACAAATGAATATATGTCCCGTCACTAGTGGGATTGGGTGGCTGAGGGAGAAACAGCAATAGTACACTACAATCCGTCATTGCTCAACATTCGAGTCCAAACTCCCCTGCCGGGCTTGCGGTGATTTCGTGCTTTGACATGCTCTGACTGTCTTCCACGTCTTCGGTCTCATTTTCCTTCAAACCTTCCTTAACCAGATCACTACTTCCACTGTTCCCTGGGATATGCAAGCCATGGTCCTAGGTTACTGCTGTCTTGCTGTTGTTCATATTGTACATTTAGAAAAACATTTGTTTTTCTCCTTCTGTCTTTTATTTTTTTAAAAAAATTTTCACTGATTTTGCTTTTCCTTATATTCCTGTAGCTTTGTTTGTGCCATCACAATTTAATACCACTTCCACAGAATCCGTATTAGTTTTCCAGGGATGCCATAACAAAATGTCAACGGATGTAACGGTGTGTGGAAAAAGGTGTCTTGAGGAACAGTGCTGTATTTTCTCACAATTCTGGAAGCTACACACCCAAGGTCATGGTGTTGGCAGGATTGACTTCTTCGCGACAGGTGCCTCCTTCCTACTGTCCTTCTCTCTGCCGTGTGACCTCGCATGGTCTTCACTCTTTGTGCCTGTGTGTTCTATTCTGTCCGGTTATAAGGACAGCAGTCGTATGCGATGAGGGCCCAAACTAATGATGTTAACTTAATGTTGTTGCACGTAAAAGTCTTGTCTCCAAATGCAGTCACATTCTGGAATACTGGAACTTAGGACTTCAGCTTATGGATTGTGAGGGGACCCAGTTCATCTCTTGTGAGTGTCTGATGTATTTTCCCATGTGTTAGCTTACCCTGACTGATTGTGGAGAAAGCTCTTTGAGAGTGAAGCTTATGCCTTTTAATTCTGTATCACCCGTAGCATCTAGCATGGATTCAAGTACGTAGTAGGCTTTTAATACGGTTGCTTTCTTGAGTTATATTCCTCCTATGGCATAATTCACATTCCATTTTTAAAGCCTACTTAAAATATAAATTTTGCTCTGAGATTAAATGACCAAGGGGCCTGCTATCATTTATTCCATGCACCAATGGTCTGTGCAGCATTTCCTCTGGTGTCTTCCTGAGCTGGCAGGAGCCAGCCATTCATTTAAATTGGCAACAGACATGGAAATGAATTTGTGTGCTGTCTTACTTGGTAATAAAACTTAAAGTGCAGTGTAATTTGTGATGGTTTGAAGCGGTAATGCAATTTTGGCAAGTCTGCTATATCTCTACAAGACTTACTGTTTGAAGATTTTCCAGCCAGTAGGCTATAGACTCTCCCCCTAAAAACAATTGATTAAAACTACCTTCTTCTGGACTTGATCCAGTTTTTATTGGCAATAACTAAAGCAAGGGTTACCTTTCTTTATTTGAAATATTCAGGGCTAGGCCAAGCTGGTCTTTTTGTACAATGCCTTTTCTGGTCTATTTTCATCAGCAGATAAAACACTTCCTCTCCTAATTTAAGAGGTAGGAGATAATAAAATATGTGTCAAACTCCAGTTGTCTCTGGAATTAAAGCAGCCAAGGAAATAATCTGTGACCCGAAGAAAAAATAATGGCAAGAAAGAGCATTAAAGCACTTCAGGTGTTGAACTTGCTCTACAGAAATGATTCTTACATTCTTGGATATGTAGTTAGGAAGCAGCTGGATGTTACAATGCTAGATTTGATAGCTTTCCAATACGTAGCTCCGGCTGGAATTTTAAACCAAGGAAGTAAATAGTCCTATATGTATCATCTCCCAATCCAGAGTTGATTTTAATGAAGTGGTTTCCAAAAAAAAAAAAAAAAAAAAAAAACCCTGAATCTATATTTGCTCTTTTAGAAAAGGTTTTTTAAAACAATTACCAGGCTTTCTATTATGTTAGCTTGTTTGATTCTAATGACCCTTCTTAAAATGATTTATGCTTTAGAGTTGCAAACCAAGTTTACTAGACCCCATCTTTCTTTTTTTTTTTTTTTTGCTGAATGAAATATATTAGGCTCCCATGACATATTCATGTGTTCATCAAAAGAGGTAGATTTATTAACTAGTCCCACAGTAGTGACTTGCAATGACAGAGTGGAAGTCTCTTCGGGAGGTTTATCAAAGAGAGTACGCAAATCTTACTTGATTTAATTGGACTCCTGTAAACAGCTGTCATTGTATTTCCAAGGGATTTGCTTTCTCAGGAAGTCTGAAAAGTCATAATTTTCATTAGGGAAAAGAATGTGGTCAATACTTTCTTCCCTCCCAGTGGATGAGCCATGTCTCTTATTTACCTCTCAGCTTCTTTCCTTTCCACCTCTTCCTCCTTTTTTTTTTTTTTTTTTTTGAGACAGGATCTTGCTTCCTTTCCATCTTAACATCCCCAGTTCTTTGAATTATCTGTAGCACCCGCCCTGAAAAATCTTCAAACGCTGACTGATTTGACCTTCCTAGCTACCCTTCCTTCCTCTCCACTATTGGAGAATGTTAGGCAGTCACTAGTTTGTAAGATTTTCTTTTTCTTTTCTTTTTTTTTTTTGAGACAGGGTCTTGCTCTGTAGCCCAGGCTGGTCTTGAACTCCCTGTGTAGCCCAGGCTGACCTCGGACTTATGGCAATCCTCCTGCCTCAGTCTCCTGAGTGCTGGGATTACAGACGTGTGCCACCACGCCTGGCTTTTGGCAGTCACTAGTTTGTAAGTCGAAGTATTCTGATGGGAAACACTTAGAGGCATGCTCTTGCTCAGAAATTCCTCATTGTGTAGCTTTTGTTACAGTAATAACTGCATCAAATTTCTCAGTAGCCTTACTCAAAATATGATTCAAACTTTTTTCTTGAAAAAGGGTCTCACTTTGTAGTCTAGCCTGGTCCTGTACTCATTGTGTAGCCCAGATTGGCCCAAAACTCACAGCAATCCTCCTCTCTCAGCCTCCTGAGTGCTGACATTACAGATGTGTGTCACTGATCCTGACCTTTTAAAGCTATTCATTGATTTTTGCCTCTTGTCTCATGGTCATCCTCACTCTATAGCTAAAAGAATATGAACAAGTAGTCCCTTCAGGAAAGCTCTACCATCATCTCATGCCGTGTGTGTCCCCTTCCTCTTCATTTTAAGATTATGCTCTTTCAATCAATCCTTGTATGTACCTCCGTTCTTCCTTATTTCTCTACTGAGTCACTTGTTTTGGTCTGGCCTCATCACCCTTGCTCAAGAATTTAATCAACCTACTTAAAAATAGTGAATTTACTGTACATTGACTTCATACAGTTGCATTTTCCTATTCCCTTTGAAGTTCTATGCAGCCATGTGACTCGCTTTGATGAAAAATGTGTGCAGTGGTAGTAAGTTTCACTGTGGACTCTGAGCTTTATGAACCAAGGTGATGGTGTCTTTATGGACCAATGTGATAGGGTCTTGTCTTTGGTACTTTATTGTTGCTATGACTCAATATCCTCAACCTGAGGGAGGAAAGATTTATTTTAGCTCACAGTTTCAGAAGGTCTTACATAGGCTATTCATGGGCTGCTGGCAGAGGCAGAGGTGGAGGAAAGCAGGTCACAGAATTGCAGGCAGGAAGCCATGTCTGGGAGGAATGTGGAACCAGCATATTTCCTTCCAGGTCGTGTTCCAGTGATCTGTCCCTTCTCGGTCAAATCTCTGTGTTCCATGCCTTCTAGGTTAAGCCCCGGTGATCCATCCCTTCCAGGTCGAATGCTCAAGATCTACTACATGCTTCTAACCCACCATACACCTGTAGCCTATAATATCTACCACATACCTGTCCTCCCTACTACACACCTCTAATCTACTCCTCCTGACCAGCCCTTCCTGCCCCCTGAATGGAATCCCCAGGTCATCCACAATCCAAATTATGAGGCTTCTGGGGGACATTCCAGATCCAAACCATAACAAGTGTTTATGCTCCTCAGTTCTTGAAAGATGATGATGAACAGAGCAGACTCCTGCTGACCTGCAAGGAACATGTGACATTCGGGACAAATAGAGTTATGTACAACTGAATTTAACCTAACCTAACAAAGTCTTCCTTTTAAAAAAGATAACCTTCCCAAGACTCTGTATGCATTCACTTATGTTACATTTATTCTCTTAAAATTAATTTCCTTGAAAGAAACTTTCTTTTATTAACTTTTCACTTCTCTTTGATTCCTTAGCCCTGTTAAATGATTTCTGACCCTGCCACTTTATTGGAACCATTGTAGCTAAAATTACCAATGAGCTCTTAATTTTGAGATCCAGTGGGCTGATTTTACTATATTATTTGACCTTGTGCAGCATGCTGCACTGTTGACTTTTAGAAACTTTCGATTTGACCATTCGGTTCTTATTTTCGTCCAGCTTTCTTTTCTTTCAACCGTGTACTATCTACTCGGGTTCTCTTCTATTATTTGCTGCTCAAATGTTTGTGTTCCTCAGCATATTTGGCTTTCCCTATCTCTGTACACTTTCATCTCTCTTTTCATATCGGCTAAATTACCTGCCATTTATTTAGTCATGATCCCACATCTATGTGCAATAAAGAAAGTATTTGGCAGCATTAAACCAAAACTCCTTGATTTTTGCCATTAAATTATATACATTACTCCGTTTCTTTAATAATGAGGGAAAGTGACAATTACTGGACAATCATGTCCAAATATTTCCAGTTCTTAGTGGAGTGATAGCCTGCATCTCCAGGATGTACTGGAAAAAATAAGCCAATGCATGTTATGTTTGCATGAATGAAAATGCACTATAATGCCAAGACCTGTGGAAAGGGTGGATTTGTTTCGTTTCAGTGGTTCTCCATTTAACACTCAGGGGCTTAAACCCAGTGGTCTCAAACCCAGTGGGCTCACTCTGATCTGTTCGAGAGTTTTCTCCTGGTGTAGTGACTAACTTCCATGCATTCTTTCTTTTCTTTTTTTCTACTCATATATTTGCCACATACAATAGTTATATTCATTCTGGGGAATGGATACATGCACATGTTGCATCTTAATAACTTTTACTTCCACTTCTACTTACTGCCCTCTCATCTCCCTCATTTCCAGTCCCCTTCCAATCTCCATGCCGTCTACCTCCCTGATTACTATCCTCTCTCTTTTTTTTAACTTTACTTTTAAAATTATGCATATGTTGTTTTTTTCCATATAAGAGAAACTGTATGCTATTCAACCTTCTGGGTCTGATTTATTTCACTTAGCATATGGTCACAGGATGCATCTGCTTTCTATTCATTCTTAAGGCCTAAAAGAAAGGCTAAGTCAGGGAGGATTATTATTAATAGGGTTTTAAAAAATGCCCTTTCTACTTTTAAGGGCTTGCTGAGCAAAAAAGAGTTAAAGAGCAGAAGTGAACATGCAGCAAGATAGTGAGAATTGTGTTCTGGACTTGCTACCATAGTCCTAGTAAAAGGTGAGATCAGCCAGATGAATCAGACAGGCTAACCTTATCCCTATTGGGAATTTTGTTAGATGAACTGTTGTGTAAGGTCACACAAGCCAGCTTCTAAATAAGGAGTGAAGAAAGAGGGAAGGAAAAAGGACGGGCCTAGCAGCAACTTTCACTTTGCGGTCCTTAGCGGGGAAGAGCAAATCAGTTTGGCACAATATTTGCCCATGTTAAATTTGGGTGATGACATGGTTGCCTACTATGCTAGCTAATGTCCAATTCATTATGCAGGAATACTCCACAAATAAAAAATTAAAATCTTGATATTGAATTATTGTATAATAGAGGCTCTAAAGATAATTACCCACAATTATTTCTCAACAACACTTATCACAACATTTGCCTGACAGGTGCTAAATAAAAATTTGCAATGTGAATCAAGAAAGACGATATTCATAGAGTAGGAATGGAGTGGCAGAGTGAGGGGAGCTGCCTTTCCTAAGACACTGGGATGTGCTGGAAAGCAATGATTTTGGGGCCATGCAGACCTGTTTTGGAGTCTCAGAGGGGACATTACAACTTGTGTGACCTTAAGAGGATTTCTTAAGCTGTTCCTAGTATAAGTGTGTCTTACCGAACATGAAGGGCTCCCCAAGTACTTTAAGATTTGCCCATTCCTTCAACAAGAAGAAACAAGTAAAAACTACCATTCTACAACTGTTGCTCTGGTAAAGAGTTGTATTTATTGGAATATTGGAGTCCTTATATGTAGAAATTGGGTTATAAGACATTTCAAGAGAGGAATGACCCCTCTCCCTTGCTCTCATGCCGAGCGTTGCATGTGAGTTGTGATCTGTGTCTTTCCCTGTGAAGCATCTGAATGCCTGGGAAGGTCATGGCCTTCTGAGGGGTGATGTGGATTGCATAGTCACTCATTTATTGTAATGGCGAAGTTCATTTTACAGTTAGCAGACAGAATGCTCAGTACTTTTGAATCCAACTGATCTAAATCAATCCTTTTATTTCTTTTGTCGTATCCCACACAGGATTTTGACATAGACATTTGTATATCAAAACTAGCTTCCACCACAGAAAGTCTCAAAGAGGAGGGTTGTGCAGATATTGCAGAATTCAAGTTACTCATTCAAACCGTAAGCCCCCATCGCTATCAGTGGGGACTGGTTTCCTTTTTTCATCTCCTCAGCAATGTCTCAAATCAACTTCAATTTAAAGAGTTAAGTAATTCAAATCAGAAGCCCTTCTACAGTGCAGGGCAAGGCAAGAAGGAGACACTCCTCTGATAGTCCTGGTGCCTAGCATAGTGTTTGCTTGAGCTTTTAATGCTCTGCGGTTTGTATGAGTGAACGGGTGAATGAATGAATCTGAAGTCAGAGCAGAGACCGTGTGGGCAAGAGCGCATCCATGTTGGGAAATGGGAGGTGAGAGAAAGGCTCGCAGCCTTCCTTCTGCAAATGGGTGCAGACAGACTCCTTGATGTTCAGCTCATCCCAGGCGTGTGTTTCAGCTGATGTACATTCACATCTCCTAGATTTAGGTAAGGGATGTGGGAAAATGGAAATTCAGGTAAGATTCTAGGTGATGACTGAAAGCATTTGTTGAATTCTTCCTCACGAATGTCTTATGTGACTGTTTGCCTAGCATTCACTAATCTCATGATGACAACACATAATGGTTACATGTGCAGGGAATCTCCCAAATATCTAAAAGTTCCCTGACCTTGTGTATTAAGACTCATCTGTCGTTATATCCTGTGTGGTTTCTATGGAAAGTAGAATCCTATTTGCCAGTAGTGTTTCCTTAATGTTCCTGCTGAACAACTGTGTCAGATAATTCTAAGATAAGCGGGGAAAAAAATCTTGAAAGCAAGCATCAGAAAGCTAACAGTGGCTGCATTTTGGAATCACATTTTCCTCCTTATTTTCACAATCCTGAATAATGCATTTACTTAAAAGCAATATGTTACTTCAATAATGGGAAAGGTAAATATGTTTGACAATCCTTCAATGTGCCTAATCAGGCTCCTGAATGCCATTCTCACGCATATTTTTCTCAGATCTACCGTCTGCTCCATGGGAAAGTCTGCTGAGTGTCCTACAGATGGTGGATAAATCTAAATTTGAAAGAGGAAAGACCTGTTGAACAGGGTCTTCCCACAGAGAACCACTAGCTAATCTAAATCATTCTGCTCTGCCAAATGCCAAGTGGCTTATTACTGAAATTTGCTTTTTCTTAGGAATCATTTGTTTACAGACCAGATCTCAGGAATCCTATGGAAGTGATGCAGCCGAGCCCATTTGGGTTAGCAGCACACTACTTGCCCCCTCGTCCCACCCTGCTGGCCGCCCATAGCTCAGAATAAAGGACGTGGAGCTTCAAAAGTACCTCAACCATTTCAGTGGCCATAAAGTTTTTTCAAAATAAGAAAATTCCATTAATATTTTATTTATGATGCTAGTAAAATTAATGGGGTTTTATGGCTTGGTATGACAAAAGTTAACGTTCTCCATACCTATCCCCACCGCGAACTTCCAGGTGGGATGCTTCATGTACGTTGTGTCCATTAACGTCATCACAATGTCGGTGGGAATAATCGCTCCTGTTGGAGGAGTTCCCACCTTCACTTCAGGCGACGGGTCACAGGTTCACCCAGTGAAACTGCCTGTGCGATGGCACTGAAATCACAGCTTTTAACAAGCATCGCTTTTATAGACAGGAGAAAACTTTAATGTATCGACACGAACCTGAACTGTGCCCTTGAAGTGTTTCGGAAAGGCATGCCTTTGAGAATTGAAATGCAGCAGAATCCACGATTAACTACTTAATATGTAAATTATCTCCTCTCTTGTACCACCTGTAATGACTGCCGACTGGTATTAATGAGCTGGTGGTACAGTAAGAAACAACGGTGCCCTTTCAGAGCCATAGGTGGTAGCTGCGCGCTGATTTATGATCTAAGGCTTATCTTTCTCCATTATCTGCCTCAGTTGACAGGCGGCCCCTCCCCGCCTCTCCGTAGCTTCCTACCTAACACTCAAGCCATGGGGACACTTTCCCTTTGCACTGACAGACAGCACCATTTGCTTCTTCATAAAAGCATCACCACAATCCAGTGATCCTGAAGTCTAACTCGGTCATTCTGCACAATAAAGGTAACAGCTCCTGGCCGGCGCTGTCTCCGAGCTTTCGAACCCAGTCGTAAATGGCTGAGCTTGAGACTCCTGTCCCTTAGGCCTCCGCCTGTGCCCTCCTTCAGTGGCGATGGATAAACCTCGAACAGCGATGCCCCGATGGCCAGACAGAACAGCGTGTGGCTTTTGACAAAACTAGATTGCTGTGGCTTTTTATTCTTTTTTTTTTTTCCCTTCCTTAACTTGCAAACATTGCATCCTCCTTACATATCCATTGAGCTTACCTATGAAAAACTCAGGGATTCTGTGTTAGCCACGGTGCCGTTCAGAAGCTGACTCCAGGAGGAGGAGGGCTTCAGGGTGGCCGGGCCAGCCTCCCCACTGCAGGTCTGAACACGGGTGTCTTTTCATCTCCTTTGTTCTCTTGCAGGAGGGAATTTTCCAAAGACCAGCCAGGCGCTTTGGCCCCGTGTCTACTGCACGCTTTGTTAATTCCATGGCTTCCACTTTGTCTGGGCATTGCAGTGCTTGGATTAAATCAGAATGGAAGGGTTAGCAGGCCACACCTCTTGCCCTTTCCTGATTGGTTTTAGCAGGGCTTTTGCTCAGTGGTGAGGGATGCAGTTGGCAGTGCCAAGGGCCAGTGCTGCCTAGCTCAGGCTTGCCCGCCCGTATTCCAGGCGCTCTCGTTAGTATTCTAGAGCCATTCTAAGTCACAGAGGCTACACAGCGCGTCTGTCCATCCCCAGGTAAATAAGCCTGAGATGAAATCTTTCACTGCAGACACCAAGTGCTTTATTATCACAGTGTGTTTTAGGCAAATAACAATAGGCTTTATTAATTGCACTCCTTGAGAACCGTTAATGTTTCTTTGGAAAAATGTAGCCCTACCCGACAGAGGGATCTGTCCTGTTTTATTATTACATTTGGAAGGAGTGCTGAATAAACAGAGGTGAAGGTGTCTCCTGATGACAAAACTACAGTGCTTTGCAAAAATACGGTAGCTTGCCCCAGGCAGAGCTAGCCCAGGAGATGCAGCTGCAATTTCCGATGCCTTATGGAGGGGACTTTGACTTAGCTCATTTCAGAGTCCTGGGTGGGTTTAGGGGCTAATTCCATGGGTTTCTTTGGGTTGCTTGGACTGCCTTCCCATTCGAAATGAGTCAAATATTGACTAAGAACTGAGAAGAAATCAGAGTGGGCAGAATGGGAAAGAAAAAAAATAATTGTAATATGAATTGTAATGGTTGCAGTTTTTCTCATGTCTTTTTTGGTTTCACTTACTTAACTCCTAGGGACGCTAAGAATGTTTGCTGCTGGCCACTAAGGCCACCCGTGAGAACATGCCATCATTTGTGAAGGCAGCAAGGTTCCAAACTGACCCCATCTCTACACATTGATTTCAAAGCCATACATTTTCTTTTTCATTCTCTCTCACTCCCTTTTTCTTTCTGTATCTTTAGAAATTCCAAATTTCTGTTCAGTGAGATTTAAGAGAGGCTGCTGGTTTGGACTGAGTTCCTGTAGGCCAAGCAGACAGGACCAAGCCAGAGTGAAGGTACTCCTCCAAGGGCCACCTAAGCAGAGTGGACGTTAAACAGGCTAGCTTTCCTCCCAAACAGGCGGCCCATTGTTACCAGTTAGAAAGTTTGCTGGATCCAGAAGGTGGCTGGATGAACAGTGCCCTCTGCCTTAACCGTGCGTAGAAAGTTGCTTTGAACTGCGCAGCCTGCTCTTTGTCCTGTGTTTCTGCTTCTTTCTCCTTTACCTCCTAGAAAACTCATCCCATCTGCTCCGCCCATTGCAGTGTCTCTCCTAAAAATTTGGATGGGATGCTGCCAATTTCATGACTTGGTAATAAAATAAAAGCCAGTTATATCTTAAATGTTGTTCATCTTTTGTTTTCTGACATTACTTGCTTTGAACATCGAACTGCAGCATTGTATGTAGTTTGCTACCAAACCAACGACAGTGGACTAAATCTTAACCCTTTCTAATTTCCTTTCCAACCCTCCAGGCATGACGATGAGAAAGAGGCTGCTTTTATTCACTTGTAGAGGCAACTATATAATTATGTATGCACAACTCCATACTTACAGCATTAACTTAGTGACGTAACAACCAATTTAACAATTACTGAGTGCTTTTCTCGTCCACTGGCCCTCTCTCAACCAGCCACTGTCCTCAGCTCTAGAGATATAAAAGTGAACAAATTAAAAGAAGATTCTGCCCTTGTGAAACTTACAGTAACAACGTACCATTCTGATAAGGAAGAACTCTGTGCTGCTCTTTCTACGGGTGATTTTTTTTTTTTTTTTTGTAGATGTAGAAACAGATCTCATTTCTTGAACTTCTTGTCTATGTAGGTCTTTGCAGTTTTAATTACAAAATATGCAACTCTCTTGAAGAGCTATGTGATATTGCTGGGTAGAATCTGAGGCCTCTTAAAATTGTACCAGTGGTTTCTTTTTTTCTTTTTTTCCTTTTGCAAGTTTACTGAGTTTGAGCTCATGGTTGACTTTACCTTTTAGTGACAGAAGTTATTTGGGGTGAGCACGTACTCATCATTGTAAATACTACTGTTTGAGCATTCAGTATCTTTATTGCTTTTCTCCTCTCATGCCTTCAAAATTCAGGGCTAGTGCTCCCAATGTTAAAAGGGTCTGATTCAGTTATTTGACAATCAAAACTCTCTTCTATCTCTGGGCCGATCATCTGTACTTTGTGGTAAATCTTTCTTTCCATTTTATTACAGCTAAACCTATTTTAGATAAGTATTGGCTTAATACACTCTTTAAACTCTATGTTCTTTGTATACATTGAAGTAATTTGCTATCCACATATTCTTTTGAGCTGTTATCAGTTTCTCCTTTCCACGGCTTCTTCCTGCTTCCAGCTCAATCCCCCAACCCCCCAGAAGTTCTGCAGCAGCATGGAGATACATGAGAGAGAGACAAGGCTGGCCTCACCAGCAGGCTGGGGATTGCTGGAAATACCTGAGTGGGAAGGAAGGTGGGGGAAGAAAACCATTGAGAAGATAGTAAAAAATGAAGACACACAATTATTTCCTCTTTTTCCCAAGTTTTCTGTAATTAGACACTATTCGTTGTCTTGGTTATTTTTTGTTTGGACTAAGTGAATACACATCCTGTTGATATTCAAACAAGACACAGTCAAAGTCTCACAATTATTTTAATCTTTTATATCACTCATCTATTTGGTCTATCCCTATAAATGTGAAAAGCAAAAATCACTGGAAAGTGCTACAACCGTGAACAGACCAAGGCATCTGTGGCAACCGAGGCACAAGGAGTTATGGCTGCCACAGAACTGAGGGATGGTAGAAGAAATTTTTGAGCCTGGATTTAGTGCTTCTATTTTTGAAATCTACTACATGTTGTGTCTTAAGTTCTACACATTTCAAATACATGTTTATGAATGATTGAAAACCATGTGCAGGGTTTGTGAATGTACAGCTGACCAAATCTTATCCCTATAGGTTCTGATCCAGTTGACTTGGGATGGGTATCCACGGGAAACTTGTTTTTAACAAATATCTTAAGTAGTTCACTTAGTCATGTTCCCTGTGTCATTCTTTGAAGAACAATGTTATGTAGCTATGTGAAGTTTAGTAAAGCTGATAGGTGCCAAGGCCCAGGCATCAAGCAGCCTGAGCTGGTATTTTTAATTCCTCTAGGTGTGGGCAACTTACTTAAACTCAATTTTTAAAATTTCCACAACGGGGTACAGGTAAGCAGCTTGGTGATGATTTAATTTCTTAAATCTGTATAAAGTGCTAAATAAAGTGCTGGCACACAGTAAGCTCTCAATTTATCTTAGCTCTCATTGGTGCAGCATGAATTACTCATAATTTATTAATTCAAGTGTTGTGCCTACAGGTGCCACAAAAAATGATTGCAGAAGTGTTTTCTTCCTTGATCCCAAAAGGAAAGCTGATGGTCTCACCTTTATTTATAACATTCCTTACTTTCTTATTTATCTTAACTTTCAAATTATTTTTCCCAAGTCTTCAGCGTTGATTCTTGAGTTTCTGGCTCTCTCTCTCTCTCTCTCTCTCTCTCTCTCTCTCTCTCTCTCTCTAGAATAGTAATCTATTTTTTTCTCCCTTCTGTGTTTCTCACCGAGGCAACCTGATTGTGCAGCATTAAATTGGGTCAGCTGGGGAAAAAGAATTGGGGTGGAAGAAGATAAAAGGCTTTTACGGAAATCTGAGATCAAATTCTCACCGACTCGTGGAAGTGCCACCCAACACTTTGTTTCCTGTGCTTTCTTTAGCACTAGCGTGGCTATATGACTCAAAGGTGAATTATTAAAGTAATGCTATTTCACTCCTCTAGGCATAATCACCATTCTTCCACTTCTTTCCAATGATGACAGACAAGCTCTTCAAAGAGTGTTCTGAAGGCTTTGTAGTGGAAGGGAACTGAAAATGAACCAATGCCTCTTGCTAAAAGCAGCACTGACTGAGCTGCGTGGGGGAGTCAGTGGAGTTTATCCTTAGATATTCTGATCTTCTAGTTATTGACTAGGAAGGAAAATTCGGTATCGTGTTCCTAGAAATCTAGTGTCTTGTTAAGATGGAAGAATGAAGAAATTCAAAACAGAGCCTGACTGCAGTGAGTTTTGCCCTGCGGCTCCATCTTGTTGTCTGGATGGGTCCTTGACCTTGTACCTGTGGTCCCCTTGAGTTGAGGCAGAAGTACATGCAGATGAGTGTGTGCACAGAAGGAAAGGATGGTTGTTTTATACTCAGCAGCTGCTGAAGAGTTGTGTGAGTTCCCAGCCTCATCTTAGCAACTTCAGTTCAGACCGTGAGATGTCAGAGTACCTGGTCTCTAACTTGTCAACCTCCAGGAAGGTCAAGAATTTCCTACTCTTTTTTATGGGGACAGATTGTCTCCCAAAGCCTTTTGGTTGGTATATTGCCCATTTGAACATATTTCTGTGGAGAAAGAAAATGCTGAAAACTCTCTGCTCTATCCTTATTTGTTATTGTTAGTTATTGTTACCAACTCCGGATCTTTTACCCTTCAGGTTTTTTTATTTTTTATTTTTTATTTTTTTTGGTTAAAAGGGAATGTTCTGAATTGATTTGGTTATGTTTCAACATTTTTGATATAATCTTTCTACCCTCAGTAACAGAGAAATTAAACTGTTCTGAAATGTGTTGACCAAATATATATCATATGCCATTTCAACATGAGAAATACAGTATTTAAAAAACCCCAAAAGAACCAAAGATCTGAAGCTAATTATATAAAGCAATTACTAGGAATTTGCAGTGTTTGTTTATCAGATTTATGTATAATATGTACCATATGCTCCTTGTTGTGGTCACAGGAGGACTCTGAGATGATAGAAATGTCCTATATCTCTGCTGTCCAGCGGTAGCCAACTGCTCACACAGGGACTCATGAGTTCTTAGACTGTTGTTGGTGTGATTGAGAAGTTGAGTTTTTGTTTTGTTACACTTTAATTTATTTATAAATAGCCACATGTGGCATGGAGCATTGTAGGTATAGGCTGATCTGATGTGAATGAGAAGAAAGACATGGAATGGAACAAAGGTCCAGTTTTTGGACAGGTGGACCATTTAGAAATAGCCTTTTCCTTTATAAAGAAAAGTTGCTCCCTGTGCTTAGGTAGGTTGCTGAGGAAAGAACAGGGCACAGAAAATATCGAAAAGAAAATTAACTGTTGTATCTTTGTCAGTGTTAATACTATAGGTATGTTTAAGTAAAATAGATTATAAACACACATAGATGTATATTCATCCATACTTGTCTTTATGTATAACAAACAGCATTTTATTAAGTATTGGAACATTTAAAAAAGTTTTCATCCCTTTTATTTTTCCTATTTCTAACCCTCTTCTAAAAAAGAACAATATTTAAAAATTTTAAATCTAAGTAAATGGACTGATAAAAATATACCTATTTAAAGTGTACAGTGTGATATTTTGATTTACATATGCATTATGAAATGATTAGTATAATTAGACTAATTAACTTACCCTCATTATTTTTCATTTTTGTATCATGTGTGTTTGTGAGAACATCTGACGTATACTTTTTAAAAAACAATTGTAACATTTAATATACTATTGTTAGTTATAGGCACCATCCTATACAGTAGATCTCTAGAGGTTATTTATCATAACTAAAAGTGGATATTTTGGCTAATATCTCCTCAACCTCTGTAATTATTACAGTGACTACCACTTCAAATTCTGGTAACTCTGTTTCTATGAGTTTAACGTTTTTAGATTCCACAAATAAGTCAGATCATGTGATATTTGTCTTTCTGTGCCTTGCTAAATTTGTGTGGCATAATGTCCTCTAAGTCCGTTTTTTATCACAAATGAGAACATTTCCTTCTTTTGTTTAAGGCCAAAGAGTCAGTGTTTCATTGTAGATACAGGCCCTGCTTTCTTTACCTGTCTACCCACTCCTAGGATGGTTCCATGTCTTGGTTACTGAACAACGCTGCCCTGACACAAGAATGCAGGGTCTCGACTTGCTGATTTCATTTCCTTATGATGTGTATCCAAACGTGTGATTAATGATCAGGCAGTCATTGTAGGTTTACTATTTGGGGGGTGTACACTCCATGTTGGTTTCTGTCATACTTTCTTCTTGCTGTGATAGAATGCCTGACATCCACAATTTAAGCATGGGAAGATTTATTTAGCTCACAGTTTTAGAAGGTTTCACACAGTTCATTCATGGGCAGCTAACAATCATGGAGGCGCAGAATAGAGGCCGGAGAGCTGCTCATGGCATTACAGACAGAAGGCCAAGTGAAGCGAGAATCAAGTGAGGAGCCGGTCGCTGTCTGGAGACTTATGCAAAGGCCAGAGCTTTCTCAGGAGGAAGCTGTAACACCATTTCTTCTTCCTTCCTTTATTTAGTTTAAGCTGCTCTCTGGAGGTCCTTCCACCCAGGGCACCCTCCCCCAGTCTCAACAATTGACACAATCCCCCTAGGTCAAACCCCAAGCGTGTGCTCCTTCTAGCCAGGTGCTCCTTCCTAGCAGCACACGATTCTGTAGGTATTCCACTACACACGACAGTCTAGATCCAGACCCTAGCAGTTTCCATTATGGACGCACTAATTTATACTTTGCTAACAGTGTACAAGAGTTACCTACATTCTCTGCAACATCTGCTGTTTGTGTTAGTTACTTTTTTTTTTTATCATAGTGACTCAATACCTGACATACATAAATAAGGGGAAGAAAAGGTTTGTTTTAGCTCAGTCTCAGAAGGTCACAGTCCATTCATGAGCTGCTGGCAGCAGTGGAAAGACATGGCAGAAGCAGAGGTGGAGGCAGCTCTTCATGACGTTGCAAGCAGGAAGCCGAGTCAAATCAGATGAAGTCGAGTACAAGAGGAAGGGTGAAAGTTGCATTTTTTACTTCCAGGTGGTCCCAGTGATCTGCCCCTTTTGGGTCCAACCTCAGTGTTCCTCCCCTTCCAGGTTTAAACCCTCATGACATGCCTGTAGCCCAATCTACATGTCTGTCTTCCTACACATGTACATAATCCACCTCTCGAGAGCAAGCCCCACTCTCCTTACAGCACATGGTTTTGTAGATATCCATAACATCCAAATACATGAGACTTCTTGGGGATATTCCAGATCCAAACCACGATACTATCTTTTGTCATTCTGATAATAGCCACCCTGTCAGTATTAGGTATTGCCTCCATGGGGCTTGATTCGTGTTTCTTGGATTATTACTGGTATTAATTATTTTCCCCATATCTATTGGACATTTGTATGTGATCTTTTAAGAAATGTTAAAGGAGATAGTTTGCCTAGTCAACAATTAGGTTGTTTTCTTGAAGTTGAGTTGTTTGAAATCCTTATGTACTTCGGGTTTTTATGTCCTTTTTTTAAAAAAACTAGTAGTTGAGTTAAAATGCGTGGTTTAAAAATGTTATTATTTAGAAGAGAGGTAGAAATGAAACAGTATCATCACAGGGCTTGTTGTCTGAGTTAGGGTTTTAGTAGGGCTTATCTGATATTTACAAAAAAGTATCTATAGACAGAATAGTGGTCCTGTGTTGAGATAAATTTTATCTCCGGAAAATGTGAATGTGTTAGGCTTTACAGCTAAAAGAAATGAAAGGATGTCAGTGGGCTTCAAATTGTTTACTAGTTGACCGAAAAATGGGGAGAATAACTGGGTTGAATCAGTGTAGTCACGGGGTCCTTGGAAATGGAAGAGAGATGAAGAAGGTAGTCAGAGGCAGGGGAGATCATTAAGGAGTGGTCAGAGAAGTACCAATGCTACCTTTAAAAAAATTGTGCTAAAAAACTGTTTTAACCTTCTAAGTATTCAGAACAGTAGCATTGATTATATGTATTGTTTTTTTACATTGATACACAATATTTGACAGTTCTTTAAAACTTTTTCACTTACAAAACTTGAATTCTAGGGGCTAAGGACCCCTAAATTATCTCAATAGTTAAAGAGCTTACCTAGTATTCATAAGGCCCATGCATTCAATTCTTCAGTGTCACATAAAAATTACCTGGATGTGGTGGTACAGGGAGCCGAGGCAGAAGAGTTGCCATGAATTTGAAGTCAACCTGGACTACAGAGTAAGACCTTTGTCTCAAAAACAAAATACGCCTTAAACTGTGTACCTCTTAACAATGTTGGCTTCCCCTGATGACTAGTAAAGTTGAACATCTTTTCATCAGCCTCTTGTCTGTTTGTGCATCTTCTGTGAAGAAATGTGTATTCAAGCCCCTTGCTCAGCTTTTTAAATGAGGTTATTCTTTGCTTTTGAGTTGTCGGCGTTCCTTGTAAGGTATGGATATTGAATGGTTATCAGATGTATGATTTACACGTGTTTCCCCCTTCCATAGATTGGCTCTTACTGATTACTCCCTTTACACTATGTGTCTTTGAGTTTTATGTAACTGATTTGTCTGTTTTTACTGTCGTCTCCTGTATTTTGATGCCATATCCATGACACTGAGGCGAATTCAATGCCATGAAGTGTCTCCTCTGTTTTTATAGTTTCAGGTCCTGTGTCTTTAAATGATTTTTGATTCACGTTTGCTTACAAGGTGGTGTTGCATGCGGCTGTATGAGATTCTTTTTCGTGGCCCCATCCAGTTTTCTCCATGCCATCTGTTGAAGACACTGTTTTTTACCTCATTATATAACCTTGGCACCTTTGTCAAAGATTTTTTGCCTCATATGTTCTCATCTTTGTTGAGACCAGATGCTCGTGGACGTATTTCTAGGCTCTCTATTCTGTTTCATGGTCTACTTGTCTGTCTCTGACAGTACTGAATGATTTTGCGTGTTGTATCTACTATGGACTGAGTTGTCTCCCTGTGAATTCGTATGTCTCCCTATGAATTCATATGTATTTTCAGGTGTGGCTGCTTGGAATCCAGGCCTCATGGGAGGTTATAGAGGTTAAGGAGAAAGTCAGGATGAGGCTTCCATCAGACAGGGCTAATGTCCTTATAAAAAGAAGAAGAAACAAAAATGTGCTCATTCTCTTCCTCATTCTTTCTTTCTTCCTGCACAAAGAAGAGGTCATAAAAACACACAGTTAAATGGCCAATGTCTGCAACAGAGGAAGACATCGCTCATCAGGAATCGAACGGGCTGGGCTGGCTCCTTGGTCTTGGTTGTTGCAACATGTGAGAAAGTAAGTTTCTGTTGTATAAGCCACCCAGTCTGTGGTATTTAGTTATCACATCCCAAATTGTCTAAAACAGTAGCTAGTAATCAGAAGTAGGAGGCCCACAGCTTTATTTTCTTTCTTAAGATTGCTTGATAATTCTAGTTCCTTTAAGATTCCACATGAATTTCAGTATGGTTTTCATATTCCTGCCAGAAAAATATCTGTTATTTTGATAGGAATTGCTTTATATCTATCAAACTTCATGGGCAGCATAGATTTTTTTTTTTAACAGTATTGAGTCTTTCTGTGTGTGAACTCTGGATATATCTCCATTTATTTGTGCCTTCTTTAATGTATTTCAATAATATTTTACAGTTTCAGTGCATGGGTCTTTCACCTTCTTTATTAAGCTGATTCCTGATTATTTTATTATTTTTGATGCTTAATATTTTAAGTGAAACTGTATTCTTAATTTTGTTTCCTGGTTGTTGATCATTAGTAATTAGAAATTTTGGTGGATTGATTTTTGTGTCATACAATGTTGTAGAATTCTTTCTTTAGTTATTACAGCTCTGTGTGTGTGTGTGTGTGTGTGTGTGTGTGTGTGTGTGTGTGTGTTTAGGATCTTGAGGGTCTTCTATTGTAAGACCATGTCACCGGTGAACAGAGAACGTTTTATTTTTCTTTTCCTATTTGGATTATGTGTTAGTTGTCTTTCCTGCCTATTATTTTTGTTCAAAATTACTACATTATGTAGGTTTAAAAGTGGTGAAAAGGACCGGGTCTTTGCCTTGCCCCTTATTTTAGGGGAAAAAAAACTGTTAACTTTTAACCACTGAATTCAGTGCTAGCCGAGGGGTTATCCGATGACGTTTATATGTTGGTGCAATTTCCTTCTATTCCTAACTTGTTGCAAAGTTTCTGGTATTGAAGATGGAGAAGAAGCCCATGAATGAAGGAATACAGGTGCACACAGGTGCGCACAAAGGGGCAAGAAGAAAGGGAGAAGATTCTGCCCTAGAGTTTCCAGAAAGGGTTCAGCTCTGGGCTACAACCTTGATTTTAACTTAATGACACCATGTTGAGCCTCTCACAGAACTGGATGATAATAACTTTGTGTTGTCACTATGATACCAAATTTGCTGTAATTTGTTTCATCAGAAGTGGAAAACTCTTGTGTTATGCTACCTGCATACTGAGAGTTTTCCTGCGAATGAGCAGATTTGTGTACAGGAGTTGCCTCAATACATTTTGCTCTACAGTTTGCATAGAACATATTGTGTGCTTTTCCCTATCATTATTTCTCCAATGATGCTCAATCTTGCATACTATAATTTTTTCAAAGCTTCAATGAAACAATATGAATAAAATAATATTTATTCCTTGTTACACACCCAAAGATATTCACTTTTATTTTCTGCTTTAGATAAAAGGCAGTGGTCAGATACATTTAGCTACTTGCCTGAGGTAACACACATACCTTTCTCATTTCAAACCCCACTAGGAACTCTCAGAGGAGTAGCAGGTTATGTACAGTTGGGTGTAACTGGAAATTCCACTGTCAGTTTCTATCTGGTGTGTGAATTTATGCAAAACCACTTAGCTCTTTAGGATCTTTGTTTTTTGTGATATAAATGGGTAAGTGAATAGTACAAGGTGAATGAGATGGGTAGATCGCCTTGACATGTTTTGGAGGCAGATATTTACAAGTTTATGCTAGGACTGTGCCTATTATTTTAGATCTCAGAGTATTCTGGGTCATATGTGTGCTGCTTTTAATGAGCAGCGTATCTAGCAACCATTAGTAGGTAGTGGTACCAATGCCATTAAGTGCAAGAAAGAGTTATACTGGCAGACAGGCCGTGACCATAAAGAATGCTGACCTTCAGTATCATCTGCTTATTATCTCATTTGCTGAGAAGTTATTTCGCATCATTGCAATTCTACAGATGTTTCCCAGATGTCTTTAAGGATATATTTCTGTGGCTTGTTACTAAGCTCATTTCTGTGCACTATGGCACATTACCATAGCATATTAATGAGGACATTATGGAATTGTAAATAAATATGTTTGTGGCAATCAAGATGAAGAGCAGAACTATAAAAATGGTTATAAAAATCTAATTAACATTTTAGCAGTAGAAAGCTGGCTGCCTTGATACCACAAGAATTGTCCCCGTCAGTAGGTAAAATGAAGAATCCCCAACGGACTGAAGAGGGGGTGAAACACTGCTATCAATATGTAATGAGATGTGTCAGATTTTTACCACCATTTGAAAGGACGCAAATCAGGGTGACCTTAGAACTGACTTTGACGGAAAATGGTACAAAAATGCACCACAAAGTATCCTTCAAGCCCTTGCAGGGCTCCCATTGTGCTCAGCTGGATTCTTTTTGTGTACTCTCTTGGTTGTGAGCAAATGAAACGGCGTGTATGTATTAGTGGCCATGTGTGCCCAATACAACTCGAAAACGACAAGATCAGGGTGGGAATTCTCGAGGCAAGTGTGCTCCTGTTTGATAAAGCTACAAATGCCAATGCTATTTATAGCTTTCATAAGACATCCATCATAGCAGTGCTAGTCAAAGACAGGGTACCTTCAGAGATGCCTTTAATATGCTGCTTAACATTTTAGTGACAATGTGCTTTGGTGTCACACTTTGGGATCATTATGCATTGTGTTTCACAAGGCCAATCTTGCACCAGCAAAATCGATTTTCTTCTTAGGCAGAATTTTATGTTGTTATTTATTTTGTTTTATAATCTTAGAGAAACACTGGCCATATGTGGTCCCCTTTAATTATTCTACAATTTCAAGACAGGTACAAAGCTCAGAGGAGGGCACCCTTATTTTACAGTCTTCCAGTAAAATGGAGATGGTATTATAAATTGGCCCATTAAAAGTGTCCGGGAATTGGGGTTGAAAAGAATTTTTAAAAATCAGTAGTTATTTTACCAAAAGGGAAAAAGAACAATCGTAGACATATAAATATAAGAAGTTATAATGTTTATCAAAAAGATAAAAAATCTGATACCTTTTTTTGCTTTGAAGACTGTATGTGTGTTTGAATTGAATACTATTTTCATTGCGTATATACAAACATTATTCAATACATAAGAAAAGTGAAAACCACTCAGCTTGACTTTCTGATCACTTAAGGGAGGAATAAAGAAGAAAAAGAAAAATGGAAATATGGAAGAGAAAATGGGCCGTAGAGGCACAGAGAAGTCAATGGGAAGGGGGCACAATATAATGCAGGAAGATTTAACCCACAACAGGCGAAGCTAGGAAGGGAGAGGAGGAGAAGACATGTAAACAGGGAAGGCAGAGACCCCGTCTCCGTAGCTTTCCCAGAAAATAATTTACAGACTTACAAGAGGGCTCCCATCCCTCAGAGAAATTTAGATAAAGGAGACTGAGAAAGAAAATGGGCCTATTTCTTGTCAGACTTGAGTACTCTGTGTCTCTCTCATGTGAAAAATTCCCACTTGCCTGTCTAACCACTGATATAGTATCAGGCTCTGGGCCTTCTTGTTGTAAGTGGACCCCTCAGTCTCTCTCCCACTGTTCTATAAACTCTCAACTTATTTGTTTAATCTTCTCAATTCAAAGCTTCACCACAATGGATTGAAATACAAAAAGAAGACATAACAGAGAAACCAACAAGCATGGAGTTGTAGAAGGAGGGTTGATATATTTCTCCCTAAAACACAGAACAAACAGCCAGAATTTCAGTAACTAGGAGATCTGAAAAGACCATTGAGAGCCTGATTTAACACATAGAAGCTCAGACCCAGTACAGAAATGAACATTGTTTCAAAGTATACATAGGGTATTTTCAAAATTCTCTTGGACACCCATGGAAATTTCAGCAGATTTCACAAATATCAGTCTTCTAGAGACAATATTCTCAATGACAGTTGTCTTAGTTACTTTTGTGCAGCTGGGGCACGATACCTGACACCCACGTCTTAAGGGACAGGTTTATTTTACCTAGCACTCCAAAGATCTCAGTCCATGTAGGGTGGACTGGTAAGGATGAAAGAAGTGGCACAGAAGAGCTATTCACAGCATTGTGACAGGAAGCACACAGAGAAGGGAGGAGCTGGGGGCAAAAATACATGCCTCCAGGCCAACACCCACAGACCCATCCCCTCAGCCAGGCACCGCTTCCTGATAGCACATGAAATCATTCATGAACTAACCCATGGATGAACACAGCACCTCCATGACCCAGTCACCTTCTAAACACAGTAGACCTTTGGGCAACATTTTAGACATAAGCCATAACAACCATGTAAAAATGTTTTAGAAATATGAAAACTCTATATTACAACAATGTAAATGTTTAAATATATAATGTATTCATTAAATTAAAATGCATAAAATGACAGTAAAAATGTAGAAAAAAATAAAGCGACACAAGAAAATTAATGAAATAGAAAAAGCTTCCAAAAGAAATATTATTAGTTTTCTGGAAAAAAATGATAGCATAGTCAAGCTTCTGCCAAATCTGAGCCAAAGATTTTAATAATACAAGCCCAGGTATAATATTATATGTAGAAAGGAGATAGATATAATTCTGAATATATTAGTACAGATTTAATAATCACAAGGATGTTTGATTAAAAAACTATGTGTCTACTTGGTTCTGAACTTGGAAGGAATATAAAATGTTAGTAAAACAGACACAATAGTGGCTCAAGGAGAAACTCATAACTATGTCGAGTATTTCAGATGAAGAATTACTACTTGCCTGTCTAACCACTGATACAGTTATTTTGAGGCTATTATTATTTTTGTTAGTAATATATCTAGTAATACATTGTTTGCACTTCTTATAAAGTGAAAAGTGAACACACTGATTTTATTATGGTCGTATCACCTTGGCACTGAAACTGAGAGAAATATGGAAATAATAAGCTAATTACACTTATGGAATAAGATGGGAATACTTGTCTTAGTTACTTTTTCATTGCTGTGACTCAATACCCGACATACACAAATTTAGGAGCGAAAAGGTTTATTTTAGCTCACAGTTTCAGAAGGTCACAGTCCATGCGGGAGTGGCCGGCAGCAATCGAAGTACATGGCAGAGACAGAGGTGGAGGCAGCTTCTCACCACATCACAACAGGAAGGCGAGCTGAGACTAGTCCTCCAGGAAGGCAGGAAACAGCTTATATGCCCTTCCAGGTCTCCTCCCAGTGATCATCCCCTCCTGGATCCAGATGTGGAAGATGTGGCCACTACATGCTGTTAATCCTAACTTATATGCCATTAATCCAGTTTTCATGCCTGTATTCCGGATCACCAGACTAGGCCCGAATCTCCGAACAGCACATGGTTCCATAGACAGTCTGTAACATTTAAATATATGGACTTTTGGGAGACATTTCAGGTCCAAACCACAATAATACTCAAAATAAAATATTAATAAATAGAATCTAGTAATATATTAAAAATAATACATCAAGGTCAGATGTATTTCATTCTCAAAATGCAAGGATAGTTCAACATGTAGAACTCTATTAGCCATTCAGTTAAAGACGAAGAATGGTGTACAAACATGTAGCTCGACTACCTGTGAAACACATACACACTCATGCCCACACAGACAGATGTTATTAAAAGAAAAAATGTATGAGAAATGTTGACGAAATTTTAAAAAAGCAAGGGCAAATGAATGAGTGGCTGTCGAGTTAATAGATTTAGGTGAGCTGAAATGTAAGCCTGCAAGAAAGAGCTGCAGGAAGCAAACCAATCTGAGAAGAAGCACTTGAAGAATCACAGAGGTTGGGATCACTAGGCGACTGTCAAGAAGATTAGTTCCACATCTGTTGACAAAGTGGAACCACTTAAATAGATGCCTTCTTCCCCTGCTTAACACAACTGAACATCCATTCTTCTCCCACCACTAGCGGAGGCCTGATTTGGCTCAGAACATTTGAACCAGAGGTGCTTTCCACTCGCGGACAGGCCGAAAGATTGTGAGCATTTATGCAAATAGGGGGTGGAGTGTAATCATGATTATTCCCTTTGCTTAGAGGACACAGTCGTCCAGGCTTATTTCTCATGTTGGAAGGTGGGGAGACTCATTGGCTGGGAAACCGATCACTGTGTGTGTACGTGTTTGTGTGTACATGCACGTGCACAGATTTGTGCATAGATATATGTTAAAATGCTATGATGCACTTCCTCTATGCCGCACAGTAATCTGATTTAGATTTTATCTGAGAACAGACACCCAGGATGGAAAAGGAAGCAGGAAGTCTGAAGATTAGTTATTCTTATTTGTGGCAAAATGTAGGGGGTAATTATTATTTAAATGATTCCAAGTAAGTATGAAAACATTTATTCATTTATTCTTTCAGCAGACCAATATTGGGAATATACTCTATGCAAGTTCTTTAAAAATGTGGCTGGCATTGCTTTTTAAAGGAATGATTGACGTGACCTAAAAGAACAGGGAAAATTCATCACTGACCCTGTTGTTATCTTTATGGGAATTGGTTAACAACAGATTGTTATATATTCTGGGAAATTCAGTCTCACCCAGAATGCAGTATTACTCTGATTCTATTAAAAGGTAAAATAAAGAGAGAAGATGATGAAGTTTGATGTAACCATGTGGTTTTAACTAATGAAGAAGAAATTAAGTCATTTATTCCTAGTACCACTTTATTTGAATCTGAAGAATTGTACTGGTTTAACATTAAAATTCTTTATTTATGGTGAAATAAAAGTGCTTAGAATTCTAAATGAATCACAAACATGATCTCACTGGCTTCTTACAATAAACCTTTGAGATAATTGGGAGAAATGACATCATCTTTATTTGTGGATATTAAAACAATCACTTTTAAACTTTGGACTTGAAATTAAGAGTCTCCACATGGTGCCCATTTCTCTGTGGAAACTATCCTTGTGAGCTTGGGGAAGCATTTGCCCTATCTGGACCTCAGTATTTTTATCAAACCAATCAGTTGTTTAAAATTGGGTTTCTCATAGTGCTCTTAATCTCAGTCTGACTAAGAAAACTTCAGTAATGAGAAATTATTGTAATTGGTCCCAAAAGTCTTGTTTAATTTTTTCTAAGTGAAAAAAATTTGTGGTTAAGAGTTCTTTCCTTCCTTGCTTAGTCCTTTCAATTTTTCTCCGTACCACTTTTCCTTCTTTCTTTTCCTTCAATGGGTTCAATGTAATAAATTATAGAAAAGACAGTGCAAGAGACACCCAGCCAGGCAAGCAGGGCATCGCTCAGATCCACCAGCTTATCTCATTTTCACTGCTGTATTCAGTATAGAGATCAATTTTTGGCAAGTGCTCCTTTTGGTTGTAAGATAGCTGTGGAGGTTCCATTGAAATATGAAAACATGAGTTTGTTAAAGAAAAGAGGAGAGATTTTTGGTATCTCTGACTGTATAAGGAAGAAAACTCCTATCACCAGTAACCTCTTTAGACTTCTCATGTGTCATTGGTCAGAATGCGTCACTATGAAAGTGATGTCACCGTGAGTGGGTTGGGCTAGTCAGAATCCACACTGCCCCTTGGAGCTGGGGCTGGACCTCTCTCTTCTCCCTGCCATTGTCTTGAGAAGAGTGGTGTCTTTTATTTTGACATTTGTTTTCCTTCCTATTTTGGTGCATCTTTAGATATCCCTTTTTAGGCCTGGAAGTTCCATTTTCAATTTTCTCCAGGAAATTTTAACTTATTTTTTATTGCACATCTTGGTGGTGTTTTTCAGGAGATCATAATGAGGACATGTAAAACCAACGTAGGCTGGAATACTCAAATTGAAGTAGTATTTTAGAAATGTTTTTAGCACCCGAAGGAAAGTAAAAAAACATGCTTGCAATAATAATAATAAAAAAGATTTCAGAGTGTGAGAGCAGCAAAAACCATGGCATTGAGTGTCAACGACTGTCAGTAAGACAGGATAGAAAACAAATGTTCCAGTTCTTAACAAAAATGTGAGTCACTAAGGCATAGTATGAACTTAGCTGGAAGGAAATCAATTAGCAGTTTGATAGTAGATGTCCTAGACTTTAAATAATGTGGTACAGGGATATAGCACTCCTTCTACTGTAGAGACGTGACAGTCCCCATTGGCAGGTGTGAGAGCCCACTCTGAGCACAGTTGGATGTGACGTGAGGAGTGTGGTGTTGGTGGTGACCACATCAGTGGAAACGCTCAGTGGTGACTGAGTGAAGTAGAGGGAGCAGAGAACAGAACTCTTGTCTCAGTTACTTAGGTACCCCAAGGGAGTGTTGGATTTCCCAACATTCTTAAAGAACCAGAACCAGTAGTACAAGAGATTTACTATACCAATTTGCTCACACCATAGTGGAGACTGAGAAATCCCACCTCACGCTGTCTGTAACTAGAGACCCAGAAAAGCCAGTGGTGTAAGGCAGTCCAAGTCTGAAGGTTTCCGCACCAGGGGAGCCGATGGAGTGCTTCCAAGTCTGAGGTTAAAAGCCTGAGAGGCGTAGGAATACAGGAGCGGGAGAGAGGTGCTGTGTACGTCCCGGAGTTTGCAGGGCCAACAGCCAGAAGCTCTGATGTCCACAAACAGGAGGAGCTAGATGCCCCAGCTCAACAAGCTAGAGTGGATTGGACCTTCCTTGGGTTTTTATTCTACCTGGACCCTTAACAGATTGCATAGTATCTGTGTGCACGGCAGGAGGAGTTCTATTTGCTCAGTCTGTCGATTCAAACACTAATCTGTTCTGCAAATACCCTCACAGGCACATTCAGAAGTATTTTTTTTTTAAAGCAGCTATCTGGGTGTCTCTTCGTCTAGTAAAGCTGACCTATAGAATTAATCAACATGGATGTGACATCAGCTGTTCTCCACACCTCCTGACTCTGCCCTGGTTACACATGCATTCACCTTCATCTATGCATTTCTTTAAACTTTTATTTATTTTTCATTTATTTAGGTATTATCTCCTCCCCGTGTTCAAAAGATGGGAAAAGCAATAATATCCTATTGGGTCTATTCCTAATTCTGAGCTTTTAATATAGTGGATGTTCAACACATAGTCAATTTCACCACTCCTCTAGGCTAGATCCATGCAGCTGAATGGAGCCAGGAAAAAACTGAAGCCATGACAACTGGCTTTATTTTATTTTATTATACATTTTTCTCTGTAAGCCTCAGGGAGGGCTTTCAGCACCCTACTACCTTTCCCTGGCAATTCGCTCGCTGGAGGATTTTATGCTCTCTCTTCCTTTAAACTTCCAATCCTCCTGTTGCTTTCACTCTCAGTGGACGACTTTTGCTTTTTGTTTCACTGAGAAAAGAGAAGTCATTCATGGAAGAAAATTTCCATGTGTACTTCACAAAATGTGCCCAAATCACCAGTGTCTATGCAGCAAGCATTCCCATCCTTTTTGCGACGCACCATGTGAGGCCTCCCCTTCTCTAATGGGTTGAATCTCTTTGCTTTCTCTCAAGAGTCATTCCCAAAGCCACCTGTCTGCACGTCTAGTTCTGTGCACACCACACTCTTATCGATAGCACACATACACACGTTGTGACAGCTTCCACTAACAAAAAGTGTGTTCAGTCTTTTGGTTCAACACTGATTGCTAATTAGGGTTACCTACGTGATGGGATAATTTGCTTTGTAAGATGAGGAAGATGAGGGTTCCCTTCCCTACACACCCTCCTCTCTCCGCTGTGTCTCTGTCCCTGCTGTAGTGAGACCTCTCCTGCTAGGAGCTCTTGCCTTTTCTCGCTTGCCTCCACTTTGTCTGTCCCATTTCTATCAGCTTTCTTTCTCCAGCTCACTGACTGCTAAATAGCACCGTCATTTTGCTCAGTCTACCAGGTGCACTTTCCACACTTGACCACCCTTCCTTCCTGAAACCCTGGCGTTTCTGGGTTTTGGGGATTCTGCGCTCTTGCTTCGTCTGCTCTGACCTGTGGCTTCTCTGCAGTCCCTCAGGCGGGGTCCACCTTCTCCCTGACCTGAGCTAGTGTGAGGGTTTCTGGCAGTGTCCTTGGGCCTTTTGTCTTCTCTAGCAACACTCAGTGCCTGTGTGTCTGGTTCAGACTCGTGGTTCCTGTCTTAGAAAGCTGGGCACAACTATAGCAACGTACCAGAAATAAACAGCAAATCACTTATTTCTCACAGTTCTAGGGAGTCGGAAGGCCAACACTGTGGTGTCACTGATGCGTTTTCTGACGCAGGCTCCCTTCCCAGCTTGCGGGTAGCTGCTTTCTCACGGTGTCTTCACATCATAAAGAAAAGAGAGGGAGAGAGAGTGGGGCTGGTGTCTCTGCCTCATCTTGTACAGTCCCTGTCCCATCACTTAGTTAACCCTAATTACCTCCCCCTTCCCCCGCCTGATACCTTCATATCAGGGGTTAGCATTTCAGCTGATGAGTTTGTCTGGAAAAGCACAAACGCTCAGTCCGTAATAGCACCTCGGTGTTTATTTCCAGTGCAGAATCATGCGTTTAACTGCGTATCAGAGGTCTCCAAGGTGGCCTCTCATTGACATTGCTGCACTCCCTGTCGGATCTGTTCTTCTCAGTGAGTCACAGTTCCGACCATGATTCCTTCATCCTCCAGTTGCTCGGCCATGCTTTTCCTGTGCCCTCAGTCCACTCTCTCTGTCACACATCCTGTCTGCCTAGGCTGCAGTTGAGCAGTACCAAGTTGAATCACAGCCATTCTAGTTCAAGATCCAATTTTCTCAAACTTGGACAAACACAGTAGCCTCCTAACAGCTGTTGCTGCTCACCTTGGCATTAGCCTATTATTTAATCAGCTCAAGAGTGAATTAAAAAATATGCCAAATTATATCACTCCTCCTTTCGCAACTCTCAACTATTTCCTACTTTGCTTAGCTTCAACTCCTTAGAATCTTGCTGAGCATCAACCTCAGCCTCATCAACCTCTGCCACCCTGTGAGGGCGCCACGCTTGCATTTGTAGTCGGGACCCTCTTCTCTGCCTGAAGTTGTCTCCTCCCCCAAGCGTGCAGTACTTCCTCCTGACTTTAAATCTTCCTTTAAGTGTGTTGTCAGAAAGCTCCCTGCCAATTCTGCATAACATCTGTTCCCTTTCGTTTCTCTTCTCCTTGTTTTTCCTCCTCTAATGGCTTCCCCTCGCCCCGGTGCATACTTCTTGTCTTCCTTCCCTTCTTATTCTTGGTATTAAGAATGCTCACTCTGTAGTATTTCTTGAAGACTGGGATTGTGGTTCCTCCGGCTTTGTCCTTGTTACTCAGAATTGCTTGGAGATTCTGGGTCTTTTCTGGTTCCATATAAAATTTTAAGGTTGTTTTTTCTAGTTCTGTGAAGAATCTAGTTGGTATTTTAATCGGTATTGCATTGGATCAGAATGGCCAGTTTGACAACATTAATTCTTCCTCTCCAGGAACATAGATGTCTTTCCGTTTGCTAAAGTCCTCTTCAGTCTCTTCCTTTAGGGGTTTGTAGTTTTCTCTGTGCAGGTCTTTCACCTCTTTTGTAAGGTTTATTCCTAAGTATTTTATTTTGTGGTGTCTGTTGTTATTGTGAAGGGGGTGGTTTTCTTGATTTCTTTCTCTTTGGATTTGTTAATGGGGCATAAGAATGCCATTAATTTGTGGGTGTTGATTTTCTGACTTACTACTTCACTGAATTTATTAGTTCAAGAGTCTGTGGATGGAATATTTTGGGTCTCCCATGTGGAGTATCATGCCATCTGCAAATAGAAATACCTTTACCTCTTCCTTTCTCATGTGTATTCCTTTGCTCTTGCCTAATGGCTCTTGCCAAAATTTCAAGCACTATGTTAAATAGTAAGGGTGACAGTGGCCATTCTTTTCTTGTTCCTGAATTTAGCATGAATGCTTTCAATCTTTCTCCATTTAGGATGATATTGGCTGAGGGGTTCTTATAAAGAGCTTGAATCATGTTGAGTTAGGGTTCCTCTATTCCTGTTTTCTTCAGTCTTTATCATAAATAGGTGTTGGATTTTGTTCAAATGCTTCATATCTGTCTTTTTGATGGCTGCATATAGATACCACACCTTCCTTAACCATTTCTATATGGATGGGCAGATATGTTGTTCCCAGGATTTGGCTATTATGAATTGTGCTGCTATAAACATGAATATGCATGAGTCTTTTTGGTGTGTTGACTTGGTTTCTTTTGGGAACATGCCCAGTAGGGCCGTAGCTGGATGAAATACAATTTCCATTCTCAGTTTTCTAAGGAACCTCCAGACTGCTCTCCAGAGGGTGTTGTACCAGATTGCATTCCCACCAGCAGTGGAGTGGAGATCCTTTCTTCCACACAATTGTTTTATGAGTTCTTTATGTAAGCCATTCTCACTAGAGTGAGGTGAAACCTCAACATTATTTTCATTTGCATCTCTCTGATGGCTAATGATGATGAACACTTTTTCATATGCTTGTCAGCCATTTGTTATTCTTCTGAGAAGCTTCTTTTCATTTCAGCTGTCCATTTCTTGATGGGATCATTTATTTAGGGAATTTTATGTTTTTCAGTTTATTGTATATTCTAGATATTAATCCTTTGTCTTAAATGTTACTGGTGAATATCTTTTCTTCCACTCTGTGGGTTCACCTTGCTGATGGTTTATTTTATGCAACAGCTTTTTAGTTTAATGTAGTCCTATTTGTTGATTCTTGCTGAGAATTTTTTGTGCAGTTGGTGATGTGTTCAGAAAATCCTTTCTTGACCCTATGTCTTTTAGGGTTTTACAAAATTTGTCTTCCAGTAAGTTCAGTGTTTCTTTTTTGGTGTCCAGTTCTTTGATCCATTTTGATTTAATTTTAGTGTGTGAAGAAAGATATGGGTCCAACTTCATTCTCCTGCATGTGGAAATCCAGTTTTCCTAGCATATGTTGTAGATGCTGTCTTTTCTCCAATAATTTTATGAAGGGTTCTATAATTCATTGAAAGCCTCTTAAAATAACTGTTCATCAAGCTGATGGTAATACCATACACAATAAATATCTTTAGATTGTCTCAGTTTTATTTAGATAATGTTGTTCAAGTTTTTCCTCTACGTGTGCATTAGTGTGTATGAGTGTGTGTGTGTGTGTGTGTATGCGCGCGCGCGCACGCGTGTGCGCGTGTGCATGTGTGCTACTGGGGATTGAGCCCAGGGCTCTGACACTGAGCTATGTCTGCAGTTCTTTCTTTCTTTATTTTTGGTTTTGAGACAAGGTCGTCTCACTAAGTTGCTTATCCTCCTGCCTCAGCCTCTCAGAGTGGTGCTGAGATTATGAGTATGCACCGCCAGGCCCAGCTTTTTTCTCTACTTTTGTGTGACTTACTGTATGTCATATCCATTGCATTTTCTCTTTATCATACTGTTGTGTCGACCCTTCTGTCAGTGTCATTACTTTTGTTAATTTTAGTGCGACGACTTGTGGATCTGTGTCTTCAGCCCAGGTCTTCCTTTTGAACTTCAAACTTTGGTATTTTTGTTCAAGCATCCAACACAAAATCAAAACACTCTAAACTGAACTTCACCACCTCCTGTCCTTCCTCATAAAGGTCATATCATGTCAACCATCATTTCCTTAAAAAATAGCGTTCTCTTTCCTGCTCAGGGATGAGTTGTTCATCAAACAATCCCATTCCTTTCATGGTCTATGGATGGTGCCTGAGTCATTACGTCAGTGGACCCGCTCCCTGGAAAGCACCGAATCCTCCCTTGTGCTCATTTTCCATGTTGACTGTACTGGCAAATCCAGATGCACCTGCCTCATGGACCCTCCTCCAGTTCCTTCCTTTCCTTTGTATGTCAGGCACCTCACGTCCCAAGTCAGTTTCTTGTATTACCTGCTTTGTTTGCTGTGACAAATCTCTGGAATACCTTCCTGGTGCCTCACCATGCTGCCACTCCTTATTAGAAAGCAAATCCTGGAAAACTTCATTCCCTGTTGATTCCAGGAATAATGTCTTTATATTCCACAAAATGCCCTTTATGACTTGACTACCTTGGCCACTTCCTAGCCCTTCCTGGAGCTTCCCATCCCTTCTTCTTTCCAGTGATGTTGAAACTTGCAGGTTTCTGGTTCGGCGCTGGCCTCTCACTGTCTCTTAGCCTTCGTTTGTCTTCCCTGCGTGGCGCTCCTTCCTGCCCTGCGTGGCACTCCTTCTTGCCCCTGAGGTGCTCTCTTCCAAGGAGCTCCCGTAACAGCTGCTAAGTCCCCAGGTGGGATTTGATGCTGCTCTCAGTGTCCTGATTGTGCAGGGCAGGTGTCCATAATAGCATCCCAGAGGTGCATAGTCGTTGCCGGGTTACCTGTTGAACCCTTCCACATCCCTATTTATTCAGCACTTAGAGGGATTTCCAGCACGTGAGCATTAGTGGCACAAAGGATCAAAGGAAATATCTGTAGAATAACATCCTGTGTGTGCACTGCCACTCAGTGTATTTGTCTTTTTTTGGGGGGGGGCCATCTTAGAGGTATGTCAATTTGATGTTGTATGCTTTATTTCCTTAATTTGTAGTGTTTAAAAAGTCTGCCCTGTTGCTGTTTCTACTCCTCAATAATCTAGAGAAAACTATTCTGGAGAAAAATCTTTGTGTCACCTCAGAGTATGAGAGTGAAGGGAAGCTGATTAATGCTTTTATACAGTGCTGTTTTCATTAAAGGTTGAAGGAGAAGTAAGGAAAGAAAAGATGAGAAGAGAGAAGGAAAAAGGGGAAAGATGAGGGAAGAGAAGACAGCAGATAGTGGGTATTACTTTGGATATCGAAGAATGCATGTGTTCAATCTGTGAACAGTTTACGTCACAAGCAGGGATTTATTTCTAGTGTGAAGTATTAAGATTTTTAAAAATTAGCTCATCTTTTTAAAATTTTTTTTTCAATTTGACTTTCTTAAGTTTTAGACAGAAATAAATACCCAAGTTCCCCAAAGATACTTACCCTGCTGATTAAAAAAAAAAACAGTAATAAATTGAACACCAGAAATCATTTAAGAAGTACTATTCTTAGACTTTTTTTGTGGCTGGGGGGAGTCGCGTAAATGTGCAAGGTCTAACAACTGTTCAAACTTCAGGCCTTGATAGTTTTCCAGTTGTTCAGCAGTTAAATCAACATTCTGCCTCATTTGTGATTGTGTTTTTTTATGTTTGTGTTGCCACTTAGCAATCTCTCTGTAGCCCCAAGGTAGGGCAGAAGGCTGGGGGCCACTGGTCCAATCAATGCTAATGTTGCTGTTTAGCCTGTTAGAAATTGGAGCCCAGTTTTCTCCTGAGTCCCAAAACCTTGGGTCAGAAGACTAACACCTCTCGCTTAGCACACAGCCCAATCTTATTTAACCCTGCTTCTGGGCATTGTACTTTTTAAAACTATTTCACTTTCCTGAACAAGTCTCCAATGGAATTATACTGTGGGCTTAGGAGTGCTTTTTTATATAAAAGAAAATATGCTACAAGAAGCAGGCAGTAAGTCCATAAGAATCAGGTGTATGCATTCTCACCAAAATAAATGGTGCAGAGACCTTATTTTAATTTATCTAAGATGCAAATTGCTGACTGCAAATTGATGCGATGGGTAATTGAATTTCAAATGTGTTTAATAACTAAAATAGAGGTGTGATTTCATATTTTGAAGTTTTTATTTTTAATTACAAATCATCATTTTAAAATAAAAATGGGTTTATGGAAATCTTGACAGGAACACTTGCAGTGGTTTTCTCCAACATTGATGAGGGTGTTTGCCACTGATCTCCAAGCAAGTGAGTAGGGCTTGTATATTGATTATGGCAATGAAGAAGGGAAGAGTCCAACCCGTATTACCGACGAATCAAGTTTTCTCACTGGCTCCTCCTACCATACTTTTATTCTGTAGCTGCAGTTCACTTTAACACTAAAAAAGTTGGACCTCTTTTTCAAAGAGGAACATGTCAACCTATATTATCATTTGGAAATGTACATTCCAATCACCTATTTTAATACATCATACAAAATTTGTTTACTCTGGCTTCTATGGTTGATAACAACAAAACTTCCAACCATGCAAGCTATATTTTGATGCATTTTTCAAGAATTTGATCTCGATTGGTGTGCAGCCATGTTGGAGTTTGGAGCCCTAGAAATTGAATCACAGAAATAATATTAAGTGGTTCAAGGATGGGAGTGTAAAATTGGCATTTTACTTACATGATCAACTCATAGAATAAAGGCTTTTTGAGGACTAGATGGTGGATCTCAGAGTTTCATTTGCTCATAATTCTCTCAACCCCTGATTCCACTCCTTAAAACAGAACAGCCAATGGTTGCCTCGGACAATTGAGACAATCAGAATCTCTGTAAAGTGGCATCTAGCCTTGGGAATGCAGGCAGGATGGAAAGTGGTGGGAGCTGAATTATCTGATGGTGACATCTTTGTGAATGTCTCCTACAGAAAGCCTTGGAGATGCACCCACACATGACCTTCTTGGAGCAAGACAGTCAACTTCTCTTCCTTCTAGAATTTTCTCAAGATAACTGAGACTATATTCTCATGGGCTAAAGATCAATCAAGATACTTCATTCCCACAATTGTGAAATATTCGTATTCATAAGCATTACTTTGATGAAAACTATAGCTATGGAGTGAAGTTACTCATAGAATTGGTTTCAAGCACACTTATGAAACAAGCCAGATTTAACTCTTATTTCTGAACCTTCAATTATCACCTTCCCTCTCCTTCCCATGCCTCTTAGATTTTCTTAGAAGTCACTAAGTATAGGGTGACCTCTCGTTTCTAGTTTCCTGTGATGGTCCAGGCTTCTGTCTGTTGTACTGACAGAGAACCATAGTTCTCCACCCCCTGAGATGTCCCAGTTTATGGCTGTTCTAGTTTGAACTTTAATGTTCTTAATAGCCTCAGTGGACATTTTTACCATGAAAAGTTGAGGTGGCCAGGTTTTCAGAAAGTTGCTGAAATTCCTATATTTTTTATTTTAAAAAGAAAAGCTTATGCTCTCCATAAAATATAAACTGCAGTTATATGATATAAATAGGTTCTAGAGATCTGTATAATACTGTTCATAGTTCATGGTAGTATATTGAGCACTTAAAATTTTGATAAGAGGTTTTCCTGTGTTAAGTGTCCCTACCATAACAAAAATGGAAAGGAGTTAGAGATTTTTTCTTCTTAATTTATTTGGTATATCTATTATATTTCTACCACCTATGTCATTATTTTCCTTTTAATCATTCCTCTTTGGCTCTACTTCTTTAGCCCACTTCAGCTGCTACTAAAAATACTCAAGATCAAGTAATTCATTTTAGAAGTTTAGAAGCTCAAAAGTCCAAGAGCAGGGCACCACTGAAAGCTTGTGTGATTGTAATTCCTGGTAGAAAATGAGAAGGCAAGCAGGTGCACAGGAGACAGAGAAAACTAGATCTAAGGAAGTTTGACACATTTTTATAACAACCAGTCTTGCAAGAAGGAACTTAGTCGTACAATAATCACATTAATCTCTCTTAACAACCTAATCACTTTTTAAAGTTCTCACCATTTTGCAACACCATTGCACTGGGGGACAAATTTCAGCCTGAGTTTTGGAGGGGGTAAACCACATACAAACCGTGGCACTTACATTTCTAATAAGACTAGTTATTTATTACTATTATGTAATGTGTCACTGAAACTATTCTAGTATCTTACTTTATTGGCCCTTTACCCTTCTGTCTCAAGTCCCCTACAAAAAAGAGAAAGAAACCCACCAACATAGGAAAAAGCTAAACATAACTTCCATGTATTACAACAATCTTGGTGTACAACATACCAGGGAAAACATCAAAATGGCACTTCATCACACACATTCCTCAAAAAAAGTCCAACTAACATCACGTTCTGTTGCTGCCAGTTTATCCTTATGTGTCGGGAAAGCCCCTTCCACCGCTCCCTGTCGGGGGCTTCTCGTTGCAGCCCCAGCCCACCCTGCCCTTCTGCTCTGCTCATTAGCTCCTCGTTCAGAGAGAAGATGCAGACGGTTTTAGTTACTTATCTTGTTTCTGTGACAAAATACCCAACATCTGCTATTTAAGGGAGGAAAGATTTACTTAGCTCACAGTTTCAGAAGGTCTCAGACCGTCCATTCGTGGGCAGCCGGCGACGGTGAAGGCACATGGCAGAGGCTGGAGAACTGCTCACCCCATTGCAGACAGAAGCCACGTGAGGCACGAGCAAAGGGAAGTCTGCAGACTGGCTAGGCTAGAGCTTTCCCAGGAGGAAGCTGTAACCATGTTTCTTCCTCTTTATTTAAAGATGTCAGCCCCCCCCACCCCCCCACCATGGCGGGTGCCCCTCCCCTACTTCCTGGCCCATAAATCAATAACAAACACCTGAAATCTGTGCTCTAGGTGACGCCAATCCAACAAGTTGACACAATCTTTCTAGGTCAGATTCCAAGCATCTGCCCTTTCCAACCAGGTCCTCACTCCCAATAACACACCATTCCAAATACACGGGGCTCTTGGGGGACTTTTGGGATCCAAAACATAGCAGAGACCATAAGGCAAAACTCTGCGAATCATGTTTGTGTTCCATTCCTTTACTGTAGAACCTTGGTCCTTCCAGGGTCCTTTCTTTCCTGTGGCTACCATATTTCTCTTTTTATGTGTTCTTTTCCTCTTTAAAAGAGTTTTAAGTTTTAATAGTTATAGATCCTTAAATTTCAGCCATTCTAGAAACTCACACTTCTCTAGTGCCCTGCAAAGGCCGACTTCTCTCATCCCATCCCTAGTTTTCTGCTTTGAAAGTAATCAATCTGTTCTGCCTTTGGTCTCCCGGGAAGCTTTCATTCTCTTGACTCTATGTACAACAGGAGTGTGGCCTGACGAGTAACTTACAGGTGTGCATCACCCTATGCAGAAGGTGTTTAGTGTGTGCCTTTTGCCTGGATTGTGAACTTCTTGAGCACAAGCTGTCTGATTGTCACAATTCTATCTTCAACAGTCTGCTCCAGGATGACGGCCTTCACTAATACAATCAAGATCAGATTTGTAACACACACACACACACACACACACACACACACACACACACACACACACATACACACACCATGTATCCCATACTGCCCTGTTCAAGCTAAAGTGCATCATTCTAAAACGTTTCTAGAGAATATTTTAGGATAAAAACTTCCTTTTCTTCTGCTCCACCATGAGCCATTCTCAAGAGAGACTCTCTGAAAACAGAGAACTGATTATAAGGATAGGAGTAAGAGTTGAGAAAAAGAAGAATGAATGTGAAAGAGCAGAAAAAAGTGGATAAAGGAGAGAACAGAGGTGGTCGCCAGAGCCTGCAAGTACAAGAGTAAAGCTAATAATTTTGCATCAGTTGCATTTTACGAAGGAAGAAATCAAGACTCTGGTTAATAAGTGACACACTCAAGGTCACGCAGAATGTGACGAAGGTGACGTTTGACCCCAGGGGGAAGAACTTCATCGCCTCTGCTCTAAACCACCTATTGTCCAAGCCCATAACACATGTGGGAAAATTGCAGGCCAGGAAACTTACATTATCTAACAAATAATTCAATTATTGAACTATGTAAAATCAGATGTGAGCTGCTTTCTTTACTGAAATCTGTGAACAGTATCTTCACTCATAATAAGTTGGTCTTTCTTTGCTTAAAATTTTTTTCTGCAGTGGTTTCAGCTATGAACACATAAATATATTTTTTTCAGGGTCAATAACAACTGTTAAGAAATGTGACTTCAAAAATCCAGGAGGTCTAAGTATCCAGTCATTGATTGTGGGGTTTTAAAAAAGCAAGATTTTTTGCTTGAAGACAGAATTCACTTTTGAAATAGCTGGAATGGCTTTACTTCAAAAAAGCACGTGTCTGCTTATCTGCAGAATCAATCTACCTGTTTCTATTCTTTAGTGATTTTTCCATTGCTGTAGTGTTTCCCATTGCTTGGTGTTTTTCTTTTGTATTAAATACACACGCACACAGAGGGATCTATCATCTCTCAAATACTGCTACTTAATTTGCCGGCATGACTTGTTTTATTGATGATGTCTGCCTTTACACGTATTTGATGAGCTATGTGAGCTTTCCCTTCAGAGAAGGGCTGTTG
Source organism: Ctenodactylus gundi (assembly GCA_004027205.1). Taxonomy (NCBI): domain Eukaryota; kingdom Metazoa; phylum Chordata; class Mammalia; order Rodentia; family Ctenodactylidae; genus Ctenodactylus; species Ctenodactylus gundi. The sequence continues at coordinate 70,916 of PVKB01004973.1, read as the reverse complement.
AGTTTTTAATCACCTTGCTCAGGAACAATGCCTTCTTGGTGCACCTTGTAGCTCTCTCTTCTATGTGGAAATCATACACGTTTTTCCTAAGTCATCAGCTTCCACTTGGAATTCTGCCCCCAGTTTCATGCATGCATGGCTTTCTAAAAGTGGGATAAGTTATCTATGCTTCAGGGACTGTGCAGCAAAGGCGGGATCCAGCAGAGATTTGGCCACAGCCGGCAAATGCCTGCTGTCAGATTTTCCTTTCTCCCCTGTTTGACATGCAGGAATCCCTTACAAACATGTCTATTTAGACCAGCATGCCGCATGCTAAATTATGAAAACAGTATTCACATGTTAGCATCAAAAAAAGAAAAAGCAGACTCATCATGTGGTATTGTTCTGAGGCAAAACCTCATTGATGAGGCGAGAAAAAAGGGACTCTCCATCAATTACCTCAGTGTTTTGAAAGCTGGGGCAGAGGGTGGAGGTTTGGCTCTTGCTGAGCCATGGCAGGTTTGCTGTGATTGATGTGGTTCTAACTATATGATTTTTGGTTTTGATGACAGATGTTATAGGAATAATTTTCAACTTTGTGATGTGTTGTAATATCCTTGGGGGTAAGAATGGAGCTATGTAGAATTGAATAATACTGTAGTTGTGTTTGCTAATTGAAGTTGCTGTGCTTTGTACTTTATTCCAGAGCATCATGCCCGAGCAGACAGAGAGAATAGCAATTATTTTTGGAAAAATGGGAGGCCGGCTTGCAGGATTCCTGGCATGTTACAGTCTAGAGACAAACAGGGAGGGAAAGCAACAGGGTCACAGGCTGAATCTCACCTATAGGAGGTCCTGTCATTTCTGCAAACCAGTAATGCTTTACATGTGTTTTGTTCCAACCCTTGTTAACGATAAGCCTGCTTTAAATGTGCTGGAGTTAAGCAAAGTGGATGTGTCAGTGACAATTTCTAAGATCCGCAGTCCTTCTCCCTGTTTTGCATGAGTCAACACTTTGGCCATCTCAAATCACTGTAGCATATTGAAAAATCCTATCTTCTGTTTCACGTTGATACTGGAAATCATTAGAATAAAAATATTACTTCAGGATACACCGAGTGGAAGGGATTCAGTGACACGCAACACGGCGGAGGGGCAGTTGGTGGGGGAGTGAATGCTTGTAAACAAACGTCCAAACAATTGGAATGACCTCCCTGTGCACTTTTTAGAAAGTAGCAATTAATCTAACAAGGCATTCTTTGTCCAGACTACTTTATATATCTCTTCATGATTGACCTTTTCATTATACTTTTCTCATGTCACTATGTTAATAAAACAACATAAATGGACTTCCGTTGCTTATGCAACAACTGTGTTCATGCTGAGACTCAGGGTCTTTCTCCAACAGGCTGAGTGTGCTTGTCCTGTTAGGCAGATGCGCTACATCTTTGCTTTTGGGTATCTACTAAAACAGGCCTGCGCTTTGATGTCAAGACAATGAGAAAAATTTCTTTTTGCCATATTTTGTATCCATTGTTAATTGCCGACAGTTTGGGAGCATTTATTATTGAGCTGGACATAGCACTGAGTGCTTTTCGTGCATTACCTTATTTACTTCCCACAAAAGTTCTGTGCAAGTGGGTCCCGTCCTCTTCTTCAGAGAGATACAAGACATCCTCTAGGTTGGACAGAATTTAGGTTTAAGAGTGATGCAAACAAACACACCAAATTGTTTTCCTTTTGCTTCAGGTTTTCCATCCTACATTGATTTCTAATGAGCTTGCTACCTTCGGTTGGTCTGGCTGGTTTCTGTTCTGTTTTGCACCTAACCTCTGTGTTGCAAAAAGCTTGACTTCCCAGTCCCGAGTATTCAAGCCGTAGCACTTCCTCCTGGTTGAATCTGTCTGTCACGTCTGGCTGTGGTGCCCTTGTCTACCAGTCTCCTGAGCAGACATGCTGCACAGTCCTCTCTGCATCTTGTATTCATTCTTTTGCCTACCTGGAAGTTCTAGGAATTTCTCCCAATTTTGTTCAGATAAATTCCTCTTCTGTGGCTTTCTGAAAGAGCAGGGCTCTCCTTCTCCTGTGTCTTAGGTATCTTCTCCTGTCTCCAGGTTTCTATTTGTTTGATCCCTAAGTCTATGTACTCTAAAAGGCTTTGGCCTTTCATTCTCTTTCTTCAATTCCATTTCTCTCTCTTCAGGATTTCTACCCACTCCCCTGGCTTATCGTGATGATTCTGAAATAAAGCACTTTTCCCCAAGCCTATCATATGCTACCTTGTTTTCTGTTGTCTTGTGATTATTTCCACATCAGTCCTACATTCTGTCAACAGCTTGTTAGGATGTAATTTTATATCTCAGCTTTTGCTCTAAACCCACTCCTCCTTCTTCTCCATTTTTATTATAAGTATCTCAGATGACTGGGCTTCAATTTCAGAGTATTTGGTTTCACCCGATCTCTCTTTCGAGCCAGAATTTCATTCAGGGTTCAGGCTTATCCTGAACTCATTATGTAGCCCAGGTTGGCCTTGAACTCACGGCAACCCTCCTGCCTCAGCCTCCCTAGTTCTGGGATTACAGGCATGCAGCACCACACTCTATCTTTCTTATATCCCATAACAAAATAACAATAATGATTAGTGCTAACTGAAAGATTACAGTGTGCTGGATACTGTCCTAAGTTTTCACATGGGATTGCCATGTTTTGGAACTTCAGTGTCCTCCCCCACAAAGCTCATATATCAAGGCTTAGTCTCCAGTGTATCAGTGATCAGAGGTGGGGCATCAGGAGAAGACTGGATCGTGAGGGGTCTGATCTCATCCATGCACAAGTGCATTTATGCACTCATAACTGGATGGGCTTTTAGGAAGTGGTGAAAAGTTTAGGAGTTGGAGGTCTAGATGAAAGGAGTGGCTAATTGAGGGCATGAACTGGCAGAGCAGATTTTGTTCTTTAACATTTCTCCTTTCTCTTTGCCTTCTGGACATTTTTGCTTCACCACACAGTCTGAAACATGATGGTCTGCACCATCAAAGCTCAGAAACAACGGAGCCAAGTGACCCTGGTCTGGAACCACAGAAACTATAAGCCAGAACATACCTTTCCTCCTTCAAATTTATTTGCTCAGGCATTTTTGTCTCAGTGAGAGAAAACCAACATGATTATCTTCTTTAAATACTTTCACAATGAAGCAGATTTTCATTGGTACCCTGATTTCATGGTTGAGACCTCATTGGTCATAGGGCAGGTATATTTGTAGCAGTAGTTTTTTTTTTCCCGCAGAGAATTGGTTCTAGAAGGTAGCAGATCATTCAGCTCTGGTCAAATTTTTCTAAACATCTTTTTCTCTTCGAAGTTACTCCTTTTCAGTCTCCATGCATTTGGTGCTTGTTTCTTGGACCTTGAACGCTTGTTATATCTCTGTGCTTACTCTGTGGAAATCTTACCTAATATCAAGGCTTGGTCTGGATGCCACTTTGTGCTTTCTTGAGTACCCAAACAAAAGAGATGTCACTGCTCTGACATTCCATGGGGCAGTTATTTGGATGACTCACATAAAGTCTATTTATTACCTTGTGTTTGGTCATTTTTTGTACATTTGTTTTCCTTCTGTAGGTTGTAATCCTCTAGGGGAATCTTGGGTGTCGTGTTTTTCTTGCATTTCCCTTGGCACAATGAGACACTTTATAGGAGGATCTCCTTGCAAACATTTGCTTGTAGGAATTGATGCAGAATCATTTTTATGATGTACCGATTTCTGCTGGTTTTTAATTTTTGGAGGTATAATTTCTTTTTAAAATCTGATTACACTAAGAATTTCTGGCCAGCAAAGACAACTACATCTAGCAGCAAGGTTTTGTATTATCGTAGTGCATTCCTAAATTCCCTGCAGTAAATCCACTTTAAGCAATTTTGAATTTAACCCCATATTTTGTGATCTGCAATGAGACAGTGTAACAGTATGGTCACCCACAGTGGGAGGATTCCTTTCACATTTCTGTATCAAGATTTGCAAACTATGAACATCACTGCTGTGTCTACCTGGGTGGGATATGGGCAAGAATAGGAAAATAAAGCATTTATTGGCACAGTCATTTAGGACTCAGGATATGTGACACGTAGAGCACAGTATTAGGGAATTGAGAAATGATGTGGGTGAAAATTCATACCTTATGATGCTTGATATTTTATAGTCTGATCAGGTAGAAAATAGCAAACCTCAGGCACACACACAGGGAACATTTGTACAACTTATTGTAAGCAAGGATCACAAGTATTTTATAATTCCTTCTTCCAGGATCCTTTACAAAAAAAAGAAAATGAAGCCACTAACCTTGCCAGTGATGGTATCAGAATTATACAGAGATGTCTCTTATCCCTTTATCAGCAGTTCTTATGTTCTCTGGAGAAAGCTATAGAGAATCCGAATGACAGATGCCATCATCAGACATCAGACCCACCATCCCACCCGTGTAGTGGGATCACAGGATAGACCAAAGTTCAAGGTAAAAAAAAAAAAAAAGAAGGCAGAAGAAAGGCAGAAGAATAATGTTCCTGCCCCCTTTTTTTTTTTTTTTTTTGGATAACTCCATGGGTGGCTGGCTGTAGAGCTTACATCCAAAGTATGGCTTTAATTTTTTTTTTTTTGAATTCCATCCCTTTGTCCTAGTAATAGTAACAACTACTATCTTGACAGTGTGCCAAAGACTTGCCATCTATTGCTTCTTTCAAGTGTTCCTCACTGAGCAAGAGAATTAGAAGCTGTGTTTCCCAAACAAAGAATCATTAATGAAATTCAGTGTTCTACGAGAAGACATAATTTGTGAATCTGAATCCAGAAACACAGGCAGACATATCAACATATGTACTAAGACTTTCACAGGAGCAGTGACCAAGTCTCAATAGGCATTTGGGAGCACAGAGAAGGGGCATTGAAACCAAGCTATATCAGTTAAGGAAGACTTTCTTTAAAGAGTCCCATCACCTCATTATCAGAACTTAATTGCTAAATACATAACAGTGGTGATCTTAGGTTCTTGCTTTAGAGATAGGCATATATAAAAGAGATTCTAGTCTTCTGAGATCTCATAAATGAACATAAGCATGTTGTCTGAAAATAAAATGTAAGATAATGCTAGAGGAGTAGTACTTTGCCCAGAGAATTGATTCTGAAGCAAGCAGATAGTACAGGAAGTGTGTGAAGTGTGTGTGTGTGTGTGTGTGTGTGTGTGTGTGTGTGTGTGTTCACATGCATCTGTTTATTCCTTAGCCCCCTTCATCAGTCTGAAAATGAAGGTCCTAAATTATGAAAAATTTTTATGATGTGATGGAGGCCACTGGAAATGGACTAAAGCCATTAATTCCTTGCACAAAGGTCACTGCAGTTACTCGCAGATAGGAATAACTTTGCTCTCTGATGAGCTGATATGCATGTGAGATAGTCAATGTCACCTTCCCAGTCTCTGGAGCAATCTATCCTACTGTCACTTTTTTTTTGAACCATGACATTCTGAAAAAGTGACTGTAATTCTTTCTTCTATTATTTCACAAAGGTTGTGCTGTCAAGCACTCTCCAGAATGTATTTTTTTTTTTTTGTTAAGATTTGGCTTCCTCCCTGAAATTGTGAACCCTTTAGATGCTTTGATAATGGAGTTGAAAGTCATCTATGAGCTGGCGATTCAATTAATATGAATAAGAAGTGTTCTAATTTCCAGCTATACTGTGCATTTTTGGGATTGTGTCTTTCCGCACTTTTGGCAGATGAAACATTCTAGTTCAAGAATGAGCCTCTCGTATGTTCTCAAAGGAGTTAGCGTGTAGCCTTAGAAACTTAAGATTAAACATGAGCCGTTTGGGATGAAGGGGTGGGAATATATGTAATAAAACCACATAGTTTCATCTTATATTTAAAAAATTTATTTTAGAAAAAATGCTATTCATCTTACCTACTTGTTTTGTTAATTCCATCACACTCTATTATCTGTTATTAAGTTGCAATGTTTTTTGCTTTAAGAAATTATCTATCATCTATCTATCTTTTATACATTATAGATAATTTTAAATATATTTGAATACATGCATACAATCAAAGGCATTAAAAGGATAATAATTGCGTTTCTTTAGATAATGAGAGTTACAAATTCAGCCATCTTTTAAAAAGGTAAAATTGCACACATTAAAATTACCCGTTTTGCCCTGGTCTCTTTTCTGCTAATTTTAGAATTTCCATTTGTATGGCAGCTGATTAGAAATGAACAAATCAACACGTGCCCTCCTCCACCTTCACAAATGTGCAGAATACGATTACAAAAATTTATTTTAAACAATATCTCCCTTGGTATGAACATTTGCTAGGTCAGTTTCTTTGCTGTTTTGAAATAGGTCTAATTCAAAGCTTTTGAGAGCAGAACATCGTGCCTTTGACAGTAATTGTGGCTGATTTTCATAATGCACTGATGTCGCATGTCACATCTTAGGCAGTTAGTTAAATTCTGGGAAAGACATTAAATCTGGCAATAGTTGAGATTTTTTTTCTTCTTCTTGTAATTAAAAAAAGCCCTCCTGGTTGCACTTCATCTGCGATATACACATCACTCTCTTTAGCATCACTTACAGATACTCTAATTTTTCTGTCAGATTCCAACTGACTTATTTTATCCTTTTGTCAGTTTCCATTTCAACCCCCTTTCTGCCCTTGAAACGCGGTGTGCGCCCTAAACACGGAATGAAATTCATGAAATGAATGGATTTCACCTTTCTGTTCTTTCTTCTTTAGGAGGGTTCTCCCCCACTCCCCTCCATGAGGGATATCTCTTGCCCAAAGCATATTTTACAAAAAAGTGAGCAAAACAAAATAGACGTTGCAGCTTTTTTGGGTTTGTTCTAAAGCACTTGATATCACCCAGAAGATTTTATTTTTAGTTATTAAGTAATTAATGAAAAGAAATAGCTGTTTTGGTCTTCTGATCACCAGTTATATCAGGCATACATTCTAAATACAGAGTCTTAGAAGACTGGGATTTAAACTGTAACCAGGAAATGAAATTTAGATTTGTGCATGTTGGTCCACAAAATACAAACCTTCGTGTATGGCTTTCCTGGCCCCATCACCGTGTTTTCATGCGTGCTCGCGGGGGTGTAAACATGGACACAGGGCAGGCGGTTGCAGCAGCACAGGTGAAGTTGGTGCGGTAGAGCTCCAAGACAGGACTCGATTCCAGTAAGTAATACAATTCCAGAAATAACCTGTGTGGAACATATTGCTTCTGCTACACATGTCAGAAAATGGACTTTGATCGATGGTGTCGCAACGCAAAACCACACACTAAAACTTTTTAATTATGAGGACGGCGTCAGAGTGTACACAGCGTTGCCAGCAGTGCTGGTGGCTTTTATAATTAACAAATGGACAGAGCTCATAAATTCTGTATGATCCTTGCACCTCACAGGTATTTTTGATTATTGCCATCAGCTTGTACGTAAGCAGGTAGCCACGATAGGGCTTGGTGATTGTCACCTCTGAGGATGGGGCCATTCTGGGGAGGCTGATGACAGTATCTTTGGGTAACCACACCACCTGGAGTCGCCATATTGCTACTCTAAAAATGCATTAACGTGGGAGAAAAACATGTCCCTTTGTGCCGGAAAACGAAGCGAGCAGTCCAGAATACTAAATAGTGGTGTCTGTGGTTTATACAGAGTACGCCTTGTAGAGCACGCTCCCATAAACTGCAATTCTTTGTCGTTTAAACAACTTCATAAACTTGGGGGAAAAATACGCCCAGTGAACGTTCACAGGCTTTCTGGAGGCGCATTTGCTGACAGCAAAAGTGGCAAAATTGGTAGGTTTTTGATCATGCCGAGAAGTGGCTTGCTTTGAAAGATGAGTGATCTGATTTAGAAAAAGTTGGCCAGCAATTCTGGTTTTTCAAACGTGAAATTTGCAAATTGAAGTTAAAACATATGGGCATTTTTATTTGTTCACTTTTGTTTATTATGTGTTGGCTCTTAAAGGAAATTAAGGGAAAGAAGGTCACAGAAAACCACCAAACAGGTGTAACTTTCCCCATTTATTTCAATAGCTCATATCAACTTAAAAAGTAAAACTGAATACAATTTAGAAATTACCAATTCTGATAGCAAATTTCTACTATAAATATAAATGTTTCTCTAATTTAAAAGTCTATAACTAAGTGTTTTGTGATAAACTTTATATCATGAATATATTTGCCCTATGAATATACCAAAATTATTAATTATATTCATATTCTGTCAAAATATTTATGCTTACAGTACCTCTGTAGTTTTCCATGTGTTGTTTTGTGTGCACAAATGTAACATATTAGTTGTATTGATGCAAGAATTTCATATGGTAAAATTTTTATCCATCTGTATAGATGGTGATACAGTTCTTTGTACTAGTGATAAAATTGCCTTTTAGTTTTCTCCCAGGCGAAAGTTTGATTTGCTAAAGATGTAGACATAGCTGTTAAAAAGTGAGAACTACCTCAGTTTTAGGATAGAAAATGATGTCAACTATCTTTTATTTTCTAAAATCAAATTATCAATCATTTCCTCTCCCTATCTTTTGGTTTTCAAGATAATGTAATTAGTAATGCTATATTTGGTTTCTTTCCAAGTTGACAGTTTGTTAAACACACACAAATATTCAGGATGTGAGGTGTTAAGACTGTGTGTGTGTGTTTTCACCATCGAACTCTCGTGATAACGCTTAACAGTTTTTGAGAATACTTTGTGTCATCTGTTGCTCAAAGCACACACACATATTTGCCTAATTTAATTTGGTTTCCTGGTCCATTTCTCTTCTCTGCCAGTGCACAGCAGAATTCAATGTTTTCAGAGCCTTCTACACTGAGAAAGATTATTGTGCCCAACTTTTGCTTTTTGCTGCCATAGTATTTATGTGATTTTTAAAAATTTTTTGAGACAGGGTCTCATTCTGTAGTCCAGGCTGGTTCTGAAATCACTATGTGTCCCAGGCTGGCTTTGAACTTAAGACAATCCTCCTGACTCAGCCTTCTGAGGGCTGGCATTACAAGGGTGTACCACCGTGCCCAGCTTATGTGGTGCTGGGAAATCGAACTTAGGTACTTAGCGCTCACTAGGTAAGCATGTTAACCACTGAGCTATTCGTCTAGCTCTGAAATTCATAGTTTTTAAAAAGGAAAGAAAACGAGTCAACACATTAAATTTTTCTAAGTCATAAAAATGAATGCTTATATTTAAAAATTTAGATTTTTGTGGCCCAGTTCTGAGTAATTTCATCAAAACTGGGCTTTACTCATTTTTATTTTTCCTCTTAACTATAATAACATGCTCAATATGTTCTTAATTTGTTATTCGTGGCATTTTTTTTTCTCTGAACCTCATTGCCTACAATGGTTCTACGGTCATGCTCTGGTGGCAGCTGAGATGGTGACGGAACAGATATATTAGCCCCTCTCTTCAACTCATTGAGCAGAAAAGATGTACTTTTGTGGAAAGGTTAAATATAAGAGAGCATTTTAAGGGACTATCAAGAGGCACTTCCTGCAGTTGAGCAGCCATTTATGTCTCGCTTACTTGGTCATTGTTTTTCTTTTTACCTGTTGTGTATTGTTCTATGTAGATATTTTGGGAAAAAGAGCATACACAGCCAATGGAAAGAATTACATTTGAGAGGCAAGCGAGTAATATAAAGTGAATGAAAGAAAATACACACTCCAGTCCTTAGAAGATTTATGTTTTTCAGCATCAGCAGAGCACGTTCAAAACAACCCTAACCTAGCAGCCTGAGAACTGGGTTCCAGCTTTGCAGCAACCTTGATGTAGCTTGGGACAAGTAACTTCATTATTGGGACTTTGGTTTTTAACAACATGGCTGGGTGGATAGGGTTTACAGAAGACTCTGTTCGGATATTCTCATTTCCTGAATCAATTCCTTTTCCTCCTGCAGAGATATATATCTTCCAGAAGCGTTGGGAATGTCATCCTGAAACATAGCAATTGACATTTAAGCACAAATGGGATGAGGATTGGAGCTATTTATTAAGTGATTTTATTCTTTTTATAGGGGCCAAGTTTGTACTTGTTGTGGGTAAGACATCGGGGCAATACCGAGATGAGAAGGAAGACTCTGGGCTGAGGACACTGTCAGGGGTGTTGGGGAGCAACGGTTGTGTCACAGAGCTTTGGGAGTGTGGGAGGTGGCGTGAGACAGGACTTCCGGCCAGAGTGGACCCCTGGCAACCAAGCCCTTTGATCCATCAATCAACATCATCTCTGTGTGTAATATTTAGTATCTACAGATATGCATCCAGCCTTTTGTGTGCTAATTAGTGAAGGAAACATAAATCAGACAAAATTTTAGTCTTCATAGGCCCCAGGTAAAATTACCTGAAAAGTGAATTTATTTTAAAAGATATTATCTCTGATTCTCCTTATATTGGTAGCTATAAGTTAGATAAAGGCATTCCTAACTTTATGGAGTCTTTATAATTCATATTTTGTTGGGCAAAGTACAAAGTCATTGCTATTTTATTAACCTCATGAAATTTATTTCTCCCTTGGGTTAGAGTTCACTTAATGGCATAAACCAGAATTTCACGTTAGTGGAGATGTTACCATATCCAATAGAATGTGTCTCACTAGTTTCTATCCTTTGAAAATTCATGCTTTGTTTTGGTTCATGGGCTTTTCTTCCTGGGAGAATACTAACTTGAATGTGTTCTATAAAATGTCACATTGTACAATTTTTATTTTTTTTAGCTTTTGTGAAGATTAAATAGTCTACAGTTCCACCTGGTCAGTTTTTCCTGGCTGTACATCTGTGCTCCTGGTGAGCATCACAGACCTCACACAGCTTTGCTTTTGATGGATGTTCGTACATCTCCCCAGTGGCTGATTTTTATAGTTTCAAAAGATAACAGTATTTGCATGCACACATGCTGATGTTTCAGAGTGGCATTGTGATGAAAGATGCAAACTTGCTTTTTGTCTTCTTTCTGATCAAAGAGTGTGTCTTACAGAGCATGGGTGCTCTTAGTTTTGTGTCACCAAAAGAATAGGGACCATTAACATTGTTACTTCTTACTTCCCTTTGTTGGTTCTTAGTGCCGAGTCTGTCTTTCTGGCCAGTAAAGGTTGAGATCATGAGGTTAGATACACCATATAGTTCAGGATATTTAAAAGGCAGTGTTAATCCAGAAATTATTTCAAGGTAAAGAGGTAAGAACTGGTGGTTTAAGCACAGATGTTTAATGGCCAACTGTGGAGTTAGGTTCACCTCCTACCAGTGAAAAACTCTTCAGGGGGAACTGAAAATTAGCACATGCGGTAGGTCTTTGTTACAATGAATGCCAATGAGAGAACATGACAAATCTGAGAACTTCACAGTGTTCGCTCAGCTACACCTGGCAAGCTGTAGATCATAGACGGCATTAGCCCACAGAAGCAACAGTGCTTAAAAGCAAAAGGAAATCACTGGGCTTAGCAAGATTGGGAAATTGAAGCTCAGCAGTGTTCATCATGGATCATGAGACAAGTTTCTCATAAAAAAGTTTCTCTTTTTTCCAAGAAAGATGCATCCCTATTTCATCTTAGCCATGGAGGAGACCTGAGTGGATCAACCTGAATCTAATGCATGAAATAACATTGACATCAATTAGATCTAGGAGAAGCATTTGTGAGTGTCTGTGAAAAAGTAATCAGGGCTTTCCTCTGAGGCCTGGAAATCTGAGCTTCAATGGAGAAAATGTACAGCACACAAGCAAAACCCTCTGATGTCATGCACACTCAACACACGAGTACATTGTTTCTTTGATGTGCTGGATATTGCCTGTAACAAAACTGTCAGTGACATGGCTAAATGCTTAACATGTGAATTCTTACAAGCTCTTGATCTAAGAACAGCATGGTATGGATCCTCCTCTGGGTAGACAAGGCATAATCTGTGTAGATGTGAAACATGCTGGTGAAGTAGCTTATGCACAGGTGTTCTAAGATGATCGTGCATTGAGTGCAAAGTCTGAAATTCCCACTGGGAAGGCCTCTGCTGAAGGGCTAAGTCACGGTTAGGGAGAACCTTTTCTATGACAGAAATCCATTGTTTCTTCTTCATTGTTTTTGTCACTTGATACTTGTAGCACCTTCTGGAGAAAGGGCAGTGGTTAGGATCTTTCAGACCGAAGTATCAGAAACTAGTAATCAGCTTAAACCTTATTGGATTAAATGAATCTTAAAAATGTTATTGGCTCTTGTGACCATTGAAGAGATTATGTCAACTTGAGGCAATCAGGAACCATGCCTGGATTAGGGTTTGGGAACCATGCCTAGATTGGAAATTGAGAACCAGCCTGGATTAGAGTGTGAGTGATTTGTGGGCCAGCAAATGGGGGAAGAACACCCACCCAGCTGTGGGAGGCCCAACTGGGAACTCGAACTGTATAAAAGGAGGGAAGAAGAGAGATTGTTACAGCTTTTTCCTCTGGGAAAGCTCTGACCTTCACAGTTGTCTATAGATGCCAACTTGTTACCCACTGCAGACCTTGAGTTCTGGTAACATGACAGGTTAAGGATGAACAAGGGATCTCTGTTGGCATGCTGACTGTGAATGTGGGCAATCAACCTGGTCAGGACAGAGATTTATAATCCATCAACAGCACGTAGTCTGGATGTGAGAAATGGAAGAGACAAACTTCCTGCCTTCTGCTTGTCTACTGAGATAGGACATTGTTGTGGCTTGAACTTGAAGTGTCCCCCAAAAGCCTCATGTACCTAGAGATATTATGTACTGCTGGGAGGTGGGGCCTGTCTGAAAGAGGTTTGGGGCTTGACTTGGAGGCATGTGTGCTGGTTCTGCCCTTCTCTTCTGAGTTGGCTGTGTTCTGCCATGCTGTGAGAAACTCTGTCTCTGGCTCAGGCTCCAGCCCTGACCCTGCCATGTGTTTCTACACTGCCAGCCACTCATATTAACTGAGACCTTCGGGAACTATGAGCTATAATAAATCTTTCTTCAGCCATGAGAAAGTAACTAAGACAGAAATCATCTTTTCTTTTTTATTCCTTTTATGCGTACTTCATATTCAAATTGTGGCAAAAACCTGTTATTTTTTTTTTTTTTTGCCTCATTTTAAACATCCCCATCCAGTCACAAAGCCAATAATTTAAGTCATTCTTTATTTTTCCCCTGGTTCAATGTACTTACTGGCCGTTTGGCCTTAGTTTTGTCTCTCAATTTAGACATTGCTGCCAAGAAAAGATTTGAGGTTGAAAAAATTAGAAAATCATTACAAAGTTTAATCTTTATGATGGTACACGAGGCCTTTTAAAAAATCTTATCCACAACTATCTTTTTGACCTCACTGAACAGTCTATTCTCCTTTATGTCGGTTGCTCTGCAACCCACAACCATCCCAACTCTCTCTCTAGCTGCTGTCTCTTGCTTAACGAAGCCTGAGGTCTTGACTAGTTATGCTTAATTGTCATTCAGTCTTGGCCCGCAGCACATCCTGGAAGAACATTTTAGCGTCTTGTTTGGCTGCCTTTCCTATGAAGTGACAGAAGATCTATCATAAAATTAACCTATTCATTCATTCTTTCAAATACCCTCATTTGCTCAAGTTTGCTTAATGTTAGCTAAGAATTTCTCTCTAAATTAGAAAATTACACCTTTAAATAAGGAGGCTGATGTCTCCTTATATGAAACTTCCATTATATTGTTGGTAGTTATGAAGCTGTGCACGACCTGGTCATGGCAGAGATTTATAATCAATCAACAATATCTAATCTGTGATTGAGAAATAGAAGAGAGAGAGTTGTGGTGACTGAGGAATGTAAATAATTTTTTGAAAGGCTATGATCTCTAAAGAAAAGTGAATAAAGTGTATGGGTTGTAACATGAATAATCTGAGGCTTAGGAGAAAAGTGTTGGCAGTTTTATTTTCATTTTATCTCATGCCTTTTTAATTTCTATCTTATATATATTTTGTAACACATTTTCCATATGGTTAAAAAACTTTGGAAGAGGATTTAATATGTATGTAATACATTACTAGTTCCTAATGTGTGTTCTAATCAATCAGATTTCAGCTAAAGTAGGTAAGGCAACACTAGGCAGATTTCTGTTGGAGCAGAATTTTCCATAACTTATGGCTTTCTAAAAGATGGGTATAATATTTTCTTTTTTTCAAGCAAGAAACAGTAAAATTTGAAGTATATCTCAGGACAGTAGGGCTCTGTTCATAGCCTTTAGAACTGCATTTACATCCATAGCTCACATAACCATTCTCTTTTTAGTTTGAAATGACTTTTTTTTTTTTTTTTCCAAATGTTTGCTTATTTTTCACTTTGGAAACTACACCTCCCAGAATCCTTGGCCAGGAGGGGTCTAGGTCTCATTCTGCCAATGAGAAACACAAGTGAGAGACTTAACAGGTGGGAAAAACTCACAGATGTCATTCACAAATAGTAACCAACAGCACTGTATGAACAATAAACTCTATGTTCAAGACGTGAATTATAAATACAAATAAAACAAAATATATAGAAAACTAGATTATAAAAATCCTGTGATATTTATAGTCACAATGATCTTCAAAAAAGACATGTAAATTTATATATCCCAAAACATCCTATTAAAAAGTTTTAATTAATATTTGCAATTTTAATTCCCCTTTTTCTTTCATCTGGGCTGACAGGTTTGGATTGCACCATGCACAGATTGGTTCGGTCTTTCCCCGTTAACTTTCTAGACTTCATCTCAGTATATTTTGGAAACGTCTCTAGAGACAAATCTAGAACTGTACGTTACTTACCTCCTAGGTGTCCCTCAATCTAATCATGTTAACAATCAAGATTAATCACAGCAATATTTAAAATCACCTGTCACCGAGGTCAACACTCAAGGAGTTTTCACAGAGTTTATGGTATTGGAAATTTTGTTGACTTCACAGCAATATTTCTACATTTACAACAGAAAGCCTTTCCAATTCCCTTAAAAGTTTTGTACTGTTAAGCAGAAAACTTAGACGATGATGATCTCTATTTAAACATTGGCCATTGAAGACAAATACAAACTAAAGGGTTGAAATCCTCACAAAACCTTCAGCTTGAGTTCAGATGTCTTCCAGAGATGTATTTGATAGGATATTTATTTCTCTAACTGGGTTTTGAATATTTAGAGAACTTCTACAATATTTCTAAAGAATATACTGTCCTTTAGCTCAATTCAACTCAGAGCAAACATGCTTTCCTTTTTCAGTGTGTTTGTGTAGAAGCTATAAGTCATAATGACCATATTGCGACTTCAAAATATCCATCATCTTTTTTCCTTATTGCCATGAAATAGAAAGCTTTTATTGCCTTTATACCAAGTTAAAACTCTGTAGAAAATGTCAGGCCCTCCAAGAAATTATTTTGATAAAATGAGAGAGGGGAATTGAATTTCGTACTTGAGGTCTTCATATGCATACATGTAGGAAAATATACATATATATATATATATATATATATATATTTGCTTATTATTTGTAGCGTGTTAGTGGGTAGGATTCTCATGGAAAGCCTCTGATTGGCAGGACTTGCACTGTCAAAGTTTTCAAAATGAAAAGATATATAATTAAATATTATCTTTTTTGAAGTAAATATTCTACATTTTATTATTGGAAAACACAAAATTGCAAATTTTATTAAAGTTATACCAATGGGGAATTTATGGGGGAGCTTAAATGATCTAATAACGACCCAGTTATAAGAAAAATCATATGTTACTTGTGAGAAAACAGATTATATTAAACACACAATTGACAACAGGGTGAGGATTAGAACACTTAGATAATTTATAATAAAAATGAAGATAGTGGTAATTCTAAAAATTTATTGATCACTTCTTATATGGTAGATTTTGTGCTAGGTATTAAACATGCTTTTTCTCATGTATAATTCTTTGGTAAACCATGTAACCTAGATACCGTTGTGATTATTTCTTAGTTTCAGAGCGAGTTCCTGAAAGATGAGGATTACTTATAAAGAGTAACTTATAAAAATTATCGATTTAGGTATATTTTTATTTACTTTTTTTTTTTTTTTGTAGCACTGGGGATTGAACCCAGGGACTTCATACTGTTTTCCCAGGCTTTTATTTTATTTTATTTTAAAATGTTGAGTCAAGGTCCTTCCAAGTCACTGAATTGCCCAAACTGGACTCAAGCTTGTAATCCTCCTACCTCAGCACCCCCCGGCCCCAGAGTGCTGGAGTTACATGTGTGAGCCACCAGCTGAGCATTTATCTTTAGAACTGACAAAAGCCAATAGCATATTAGAAGACAGATACGTGTGCTAGATGATTAATCAAATAATAATGATAATGCCAACAATATGTGTATAATTCTTAATTTTTGTTATATGCTTAATCAGTCTTTCATCTGCTTTATTAGGTATTTCTCTTTTAAGTTCACTGTGAGTCTCTTATCATTTTACAAATGAGAAAATTAAGCCCCTGATTATATAACTTTTCTGAAAGATTGTATAACTTTCCTAAGGGTTGGGATCTTAGAGAATATCTTGCAAAATAGAATCATTTCCCCTTCCCTCTGTTCAGTACCAGAAGAAAAAGAAGCCAGAATAGTCAGAATATAGAAAACTCAGATTATCAAAATAACACATTTATGAGTAACCTATTAGGTCGTGACTTATTTGTGCAGGCAATTGAAACTCCAGAGAACAAACCTCGACAATAGCTCTGTCAGCCTGGTCAGGCCTGTCCGAGAGATGAGTTATGTTCCTGGAAGAGGAAGAGTGTGGCTGAGCTGAGGGTAGCTCTCTGTTGGGCGGGTCTGTTCCTAAGGGGCAAAAAGGTCTGGAGTTGGGCTTTGAATTCTTACTCTCCACTACTAAAATTTGTCACCCAGGTATGGTGTACATCAGTGGCTTTGAATAAGGACAGCACAAATTTGTAAACTTTATTAAATCATGAAACTTTATTTTGGTAACTCAATTACATGGTTCTTCAGCAAGAACTCTGTAGTCCAGGCATGGCCAACTCTTGGACAGAAGGCTACATGTAGTCCTTGACTGCAGATAATGAGGCTCCATAGGATGGTAGTCTTTTAACATTATGATGTTATTTTTAGCTCCATGTTTCATGGCTTAATCACGCAGCATTCAAATGTAGAGTGTGTAGGTAACAACCACATGTTTTGTGCAAGGTACATTGCCGTGCATGCTCTGCTTCTTGTGTGTCTACCACAGACAAGCAGGAATCAAGACCTTCACTGTGCAACTTGGAAATTAAACCACAGGAATTACAGATAATAATATTTTAACCCACCTACATGTGTGTGACAGCCTGTGAAGACAGGCGTTTATTGCTATTAAGCAGTTAGGCAAGTTTTCTTAATTATTAAACTTGAGCTTGTTATGTTACTTCATTTGAATATTATAATACAAATATAAAAAGGAATTTTGTCACTTGCATACATATATTCTACGTTTTATATGCTGCCCAAAGCAACTGTTCTTGGTTCACTGTGGCCCAGGAAAGCCAAAATGTTGAGCAACCCCTGCTCTAGGCTCTCAGGGTTAGTGAGGCAGAAGGAGGGACCCAGAGGTGGGATTTGAAGAAATCCCTCGGCTAGCAACAGCTTCAGCAATAATGTAGAATTATGTTTCCCTGAACAAGTTGCCTGTGGCAAAGCAAATCTGTTCCCAGATGTACCCTGGCATTCTCTCCTTTGTGTCACTAAGATAATGAATCCAGGGCACTTAGCACAGCGTTTGGTGCTTGGGTGCACATAATAAACGGTAGCCATTAACGTTATCAGTATGGAGCTATTGCTCAGTCTGAGTCCCGGCTTCTGGCTCCTGAGCTCATAGGCTTAACCTCGCCTTGCTTCCCAAGGCAGGTCTGTGGGAGGGGAGTGTGTTGTTATTGTATTGGCTGTATTGGTTGTACAGGCTAGCTTTCTCTAACATTCAGCTACCTGAGACAGGGCAAACAGAGGCGGAAACACAGAGTGCAAGTGGGTCCCTCCCAGCGGCCACGCGGGGAGCGTTTGGACATCACTCTGTGGGAAGAAGTCCACCCTGCTGGGCCCAGCAGCAGCTTTGGAAAGTCAGGCTTTGTTCTTTCCAAATCAGGCTTAACTAGGTCTTGAGTAAAACAAACATCATGGATTTTTCTCTGCAAATTACTGCTTTGTCCACGGACACCTTGTCAACTTCAAAGACTCGCTTCTGTGGGAACTAAACAGCTTGAGCAGAATGCTGCCAATTTATAGGAAGTTTGAAGATTCTTGAAGATTGTTTGATGACAGCAACGACTTTTTCATTAAATTGAAAGGTTATTTGATGAATAACCTACGATTTTTTTCTAAATACAAAGTTAAAGTTACTTTGACAAAAGTTTTTTTTGTGCGAATTTCTGAAAAGATGGAGTCTAGCTTAGCCTTTAAAGATTTTTAGGTATGTGTGTGTGTTTGTGCGTGTGTGTAAATTGCCTGTTTTGTGACTTTACTACAGATTTATAGGGAGCTATGTGCTATACTATGTCCACTGTGACACTTTCCTAATCACTTTCTTTAAGACTGTCCTGCTGAATTTTGTATCTTCATTGGCTTACACAGTACCTTATACATACCAGGCATGCGATGAGTATTTGGTGATTGTTGGATAATGGAAACCACTAGTGTATGAAAGTATCAAACTGGTGATGAACAAAGGTTTTTTTTGATATTCTATAGTTTTCAACTCCTCCTCTTAATTAATTAACAAGAGATGTTTTATGTGTACCTACTTTGTGAGAAGAGGTGTACCAAACTCTGATGCCTTAGCTAAACAAATTCCCAGTCCCTAGAATTAATGAATTCAACTTGCTGCCCAGCATATGCCAGAATTAACAGGCAATTCTTGAGATTAATTCAAATCTCTTGATTTCTTGCAGGATTTCTCTATTAGGCGTATTTGGCAGAGTAGTACCTTCATGCTGGAAATGAGAATAAATGTTGGTTTCTAATGGTTTTGAGTTGAAGATGTGGTGCTGATATTATCTTAAACATTATTTTGTTGTAAGAGTTACCAAAAAACAGTAGCCTTCTGTATGGTTTTAAATTTAAGTCAAGAAACCAGTAATTGGCTTTAGTATTATGGAAGAAAATGAATCTGAAGAGGAAGAAGAGAAAGGTGGAGGAAAAAAAGAAATGTTTATTATTAGTCTTTGAGGATTTACCTGGGTTTCAGGTGCTGTGGTGGCCATGTAACATGTTATCCCTAATCTTTAACACACCTGAAATCCAGTTTTATAGATAAGGAAAACCAGTCTTAGAAAGGTCTTGGCAGGAAGTGGTAGACTTAGAGACCTCACACCAGAATTGGACTTCAAAAGCTTTGCCTGTTTTCAGACAAGTTTGCCTTATCTCAGGGCTAATAAAATCACATTTACGATGTTTTGCATACTCTACAGTCCTTTCTGCTTCATCCCTTGGAAGCCCTGTGGCGATGCATTTATTAAGTCCTAACCTTATATAGAATTGCGGTAGGCCACAGAATCAGAACAAATGCAGTACACCAGAGTGCCTAATTATTACTAAACTCCAAACAGCTGAAATTGGGGGAATTAAATTATACTTTGAAATAGCATATATAGTACAGCACATCTGGTATGTTGCCACAAAGTTTCATGTATTTGGATGTTATAGAACCATATGCTTTTGGGAGATGGGGGTCTGGTCTGGAGGAGTGGATTAAGGGTGTGTGGTGGAGGATGGGTCTGTGGCAGATTGGATTACAGGCATGTGATGAGAGTTTTCCATACCTTTCCTTCTTGGAAAGGGTGGAACACTGAAGCTAGGCCCAGAAGGTGTGGGGTAGATCACTGGGATAGAACTGGGATAGAACCTGGAAGAGATGTGTGTGTGTGTAATATATATATATATACTGTTTCCTGCCTTCTTTTGGGGGACTTGACTTGGCTTCCTGTTCATGATGTCGTGAGGAGCTGCCTCCACCTGCCTCTGCCATGTACTTCCACTGTTGTCGGCTGCTCCTGAGTGGACTGTGACCTTCTGAAACTGAGCTAAAATAAATTTTTCCTCCTCTAATTTGTGTATGTTAGGTATTTAGTCACAGCGATGAAAAAGTAACTAAGACAATCACTAAGCACTTGTGTATTCCAAGCAAGAGCACCTTTCCTTGTATTTTAGTTCAGCTTATTCAACTCACACATTTTTAAAGAATTTATCTCTAATTCCCCACGATATGACCTTTATTCTTTGATCTTAATTCTGGTTTCCATTCATACGAAGGCAATATTTTTATGGGCCAGTGAAGCTTATATACCATTGAATGACATTTAGATACTACAGTTATTTCCATGTGAACAGAATTAATCTCTTCAAAGAGGAGACTCTTAGTTCTCCCTTTTATTCCCCGCCCATCACTGAAAAGTCTTGTTACATGTGTGATTTAAACAGTACAACATTTAATAGTATTTTAAAATCTACATACAGTAATTTTATTTTTAACACAGGGTCTTGCTGTGTAGTCCAGGCTGGCCTTGAAGTCACGGTAATCCTCCTGCCTCAGCCTCCCAAGTGCTGGGATTATAGGTATGCATGCACCACCATGTCCAGCTTATATACATCAAATTTAGACTCAGGGTCACCAATATGATATTTGGTTTGATGAACCATCTTTGTGTCATCTTTAGCAACATGTTTAACAAATATGTTTTGATTAAGCTAATATATTGGAAATGGAGGCTACAGGTTGTCTCAGGATTATGAAAGTATTGAAACCCATAGTGTTAAGAAAGTGATTACAATTTTTTTGCAGTCATAAGCAAATGGAAATTACATGTTTTTGAATAGGGAATTAGGGCTTTTACATTGAATTAAATTCATTTTTTAGGATTAAGTAGCTTAGGTTGATTCTGTTTAAATATTGATTTGATTTTTCATGGTTGAGTTTTATTTTCATTCCTGCTTAGAAGGTTTTTTTTTTTTTTTAAACATAGCTTATTTTGTCAATAGAACTCTCTGCCTTTCTCGAGGCAGCAGAACTGGGATGGTAGAATGTGTAATTTTCCTTCCTTTATCTGCCATTCTCCTGTCTTCCCTCTTTCCTATCTTGAAGGCTTATTCTTTGCTTTCTCTGAAACAATATATTCATTATGGCGGTGAAACAGACCAAATATAAACGGTACTGGGAATTTTTTTTTCTAGGAATTTTTTCTTTTCTTTTTGTCCTTGTAGTTTGGTCTTTGGTAGAGGTCCGTAACAAATAGTAAATTGCTGTATAAAAAGTGTTAGTTCTTCTGGTTGGCAAATGGGAGTGGGTCTGACCCCTAGGGACTTGTTTCTAATTTCCATAGTGGAGACTGGTTGGCCCCCGTTCCAGCTGGAATTAAATCCACATTCGGTTTGGGGATCTCTTGCTACAGGGACCCCTGGGGTCACTTTGTCTGTCTGTTTACCTTTGGGTAGCAGTTTTCTAACTGTGATCACTAAGCTCTGTTGGAAAAGTTAGTGTAACTGAGGTGACAAGATTAAACAAAGGCAGGGGAGGCGGGGAGATGAGATTCCAGGTCGTGGTGAAAATCCCCAAGGCAGCGCAGATTCAGGGAGCCTCCTTCCCTTGTTAGTATTCAGCTCTTAGAGGAATGAGGCAGCAGGTGCTTAGAAGCGCAGAGGGGAAGGCCATGGAAGGAATGGCCCTCCTCATTACGGCAGGGGAGGCAGTTGAGGCTAGCGCATCCTGTTGCATAAACCAGGTTGCGCAAATGACAGGCTTTCACAGAAACGATATGGGTGAGAGATTAAGGTTCTAACATGAATTCCTTCCGGTGACAATTATCAGGTTGAAGGAACTGTATTATATGTTGCAGGAAGAGAGCGCAAAACTCAGGTCATTGGATGCTCAGGCTTCTCCTTGTGCTTGAACTGTCCTGGGCAGCAGAATACCTGCCAGGTTTAAGCGGCAGAGGCGAGGCCCGCAGGCGGGCGATTCTAGAGAAGGGAAGTGGAGATGGCGCAAGCTCTGAAGATTTCAATCTCACATGGTGTCATGAAAAAAATAAAAATGGAGACACAGCCCAACAAGATGAATGCCAACGGAACTGCCTATTTACATCACTGTCTTTAAAGCACAATTACTTTCTACGGGGCTATTCTTGAAGCAGGGGAATTTCTACACTGCAGGATCCTCCCTCCCCACCCCCATCTCCCGGTCCACTGGTTAAATACACGAGAAAGTCTTCACTGTCTTAATTCCTCGGTTGTGATTAGTCTTTGGCTTCTAAGCCGCAGGTCACTTTGAAGCATTTTGTTTTTCCTAATATTTTTCATTGGGTGTTTGCACATTGCAAGGAGGAGAAGGAAGTGAGGTGTGTTGTTTGCCATGGTAAAAGGAGAGGGAGGAAAGGAGGAAGCCCCTGGCTTTTGTTGTTGTTGTTGTTACCAGGTGTACAGAGTGTAAAGGAGTTGCGTTAATGTACAAGAAAAAAAATAAGGAAACAAACACCAGGCATGCTCAGAAATCATGCAGGTATGTGTAGTTCTCTCTCTCTCTCTCTCTCTCTCTCTCTCTCTCTGTGTGTGTGTGTGTGTGTGTGTGTCCCCACAAACACACACACAGAAGTTAATGAGGATGCTGTTCAACATACACTTGGCTTTAAATAGCCCAAGATTCTATTCTTCCTGCATCGACACATTCTTCTAAACTTGAGCTTGGTGTTTAGTTGATTTCTCTTCTTGGCCTTGATGTTGTTGTCCTTTATGACTTGGTAGTGTTTTTCTCTACAGGTACAGTAATGGGGCTATGTTCAGGTTGTATGTTTTATTTTTAATTGTTTAAGTTTAAAATACTGAATCAAAGACAGCCAGGGAGCACTTGCTTCCAGTCCTTGCTAATGGAGCCTGAAGTGTACTTTCCCCTGGGCTTTAGCCATTGTGTTCTGTTCTGTGAACCAGGCGAAGTCGATGGCATTGGCAAAATGCGGCTTCTTGGTGGAGAGTCAGTGCCTCAAACATGGCTCTCATGATAGCTCAGGGGTCCGAGGTGAGCTCTAATGTGATTGTGACCACAAGCCACACTGTAGCAACTTAAATAAATTGAGAGATGCCTAGTAGATTAGTAGAACATCGTTTTGGATGTGGATGATTGACAGTAGACCAGCACACGCAGAGAAGAAAACCCACTCCAGATAGGAGGAACACGGAGTAGCTTTGTAGCCTGAACAGATTGAAAGGGAAAGAAACGGGTCTTGTTCTTATTGCAGTCTTTGCCATCACCTGTGCACGTTGATCTTCGATTTCTTGGGCCTTCTGACACAGGCTCACACTGACAATTCTACAGCAAGCTTCAAGCCTCCAGCCTTGAGCTGGTGTGAATCCCTGAGCCCTCTTGTTCAGGGGCTTCCATCTTCTTGTCTGAGCAGCTGTTGTCCATTTCTGCATGCAGATGGCCAGTTTGGACTCTTGCACCTCTGGTCCTTTGAGCCTGTCTAATAAATTCCCATCACTTAATTTTATGTATCTATATTTCCTGCTGATTCTATTCTTCTAGAGGACCTTGTTTATATAGTGATATCAGGTAGCTAGGTGATTCTCCTTATTACTTTGTTGTAAATAAAATGTTGGAAATGTGAAATAGTTCTGTTTTGGTATAGATACAACCCAACCCAACCTCTGAGCAGCAGGACATCTTTGCACCTTTGAGCAGAGCCCAGCACGATGCTGTGTATTTGGCCGCTCTGGGCAATACGCAGCAGCTGCTGCATATTTGTGGTCCAGTCTCCCCAGGGTGGTGCAATCCTGCATGGACAAGATGAGGACATGCTAACCACCAGCTTCTGGGCCCAGCAGAATAAGAGCTGGAGGACTTGGATTTCTGGGATGTGTGCTTGGTATCTTTGGAAGTTTCACAAAACACTGACCTTGGGCCTAAAGTCTGAGCCCGCAGCCCTCATCATCCACAGAGGTTCCATCAGGCAGAAGCACATCACACATTCAATCTGACTGTTGGCTGAGCATCCTGTGAGTTGTACTGTGTTCTGTCTCCTGGGCCAAGTGTACTGGCATCAGAGGTGAGGCTGGGCCACATGGATCATAGAAGCAGGGATCACCGAAGGGCATGGAAACAGGCAGGGAGGAAGAGGGAGATGCCTCCTATTAGTCAGGTTCATCCCTAAAAATCTGGAACCTCTCTCAGGGACTGCAATAGGAAACAACCACAGGGTGGGGCTTGGTGGGCACAGGGTGTGGTGGTGGTTCGGGTGTTGCATGCCTGGCCATGATGCATGTGTCCTTGGGCCAGCGTACTGAGCACATGCCTGTGTAGCTGTGATCTCACCCGCTGCCTCATTCCTGCTCCTCTCCCATCCGTACCTCATCAGATCCGATAACCACAGTTGAAATGCATCACACTAAATCCCTTTCCATTGAGCTGTGGTTTCGGGAAGAATCAGGAGAAAAACAACCTCTGTGATGTTTCTCATTTCTTACATAACACTTGTTTCCTGCCTTTGATGTTACACTTGAGTCTAAACAAATATTTGCCCAAAAAGCCAATGAGATAGTTTCGGAACATACTTTAAAACACATCCTTTTATAGTTTTCGTCAAAGTGAAGCTCAGCAGCGCAAAAAGAAAATATTATTCACTTTTTTTTTCAATCCAAAGAAAAACCTGTTACTCAATTCCAGGCACCTTCGTCATTAGGCGGTACTTATTAGTCTCATCCATATGGAGCATGAAGGTTTTTTCTTCCTACAGTGTTGCTACGCCTAAGAATCTCACTGAGCTGTTCTGCTTCCACCAAAAGAGGTTCTGTAACATAAAAGTGTGACTCAGACACAGAGAAAGTTATAACTTTGCCATGAAGGCGGGGTGTAAGCATTTGCTGACTATTTCCTGTTTTTCTGGGAAACTGTTTCTCATGGCAGGGAAAGAACAAATATTAGACAGTTGGATTGTTTGCTTTTTTGGCTTAAGAATAAGTGCTAATGTCTCATAGGAGGCTGAGCAGCGTTCACAAGCCTTCCGCGGGATGGTTTATTTTTATGACTTACTGACATATGTTATGGGCAGTGGAATGGGATGCCTTTCTTTTTCTTTCTTTCCCCCCCTGTGGCTTGTTAAGTATTTAAATGAGCGGACAGAACCATACATCTCCTTCTTCCTGGAGCCCTGAGGGTCATGCTTTTTCATCTTTGGCCTTATTGAAATAGACAGGAAAGGAAATGTTTGCAAATCAGCCTTTCTTCCTCATTTAGCAAGGCTCAAGAAAGGTTTAACTTCTTCCCTGGTATTATCTCAAAATGTGCCTTGCCCCACATTTATGTTCTGCCTTCAGATTTTATAGAAACGCATTCCCTGGAAGAAGCGTGGTCATCGCGACTTCCTGGGCTGCAATCCCATGCTGTCACCAGCTTTTCTGATATATCCAACTTATAAGTTGCCGATTTTACTGTCCTAGAACTTGAGAATTTGGAAGGATAAAACATAGTAAAACCACTCAGAAAGAAAAATGTCCCTAAGTGAGTCAGTGACAATTAAAGGGACTACCTGATGCAAATATCACATCAGCACCAATTTTGTCATTTAAGAATTTTAGGATCCGAAGCAATTACATTCAATAGCACCTTGTTTTTATGTGTCTACCCTTCATAGCCTTGGCTAGTAAGTCGGTCGGCACCATAATTTACACTGACATCTAATTTCAGCGGATCTGCAAGCAATCTAACAGAAGACGGAGATACTGAGAAGAGAAGACTCCAACTTTATCACTGCAGACAGAAAGATTCATTATTTTTGCCAATTTCAAAAGCGAACCTTATAAATATCTATGCTTTCTCTTCTCTTTTGCATATCCTATTACTTAATTTATGCTTTAGTCAAGTGAGTTCTGTTTAAAACTAAATGATTAAATACTTTAGTTGGTTACAGAAAGCACCTAAATGTGGTGATAGTTTGAGTATAGCTTCTACTCCAGTTATGGGTTTTTCCATCTTAGAGAATTTGTTAGAGAAAGAGCAGATACTAGGGCTCTTAAAAAAGTGTGGTCACTGCAGAACTCCTCTTTTTCGCAGATGATGCTCTTTTCAGCTCCTTGCAGTTTCTGCTCTCTGGGAAGGTCACAGTTGGAGGGAAGGTCCCCTTAACAGGGGAACCAGTCCCTGTGAACCCACATTCGTGGCTACAGGTGTCACTTAGCAGTTAACTCAGACAAATCTAACTTGAAACCAAGCCTCGTGGTGCAAGCCTATAATCCCAGAGTTCTGGGAGGATGAGGCAGGGCATTCCCATACTTGAGCCCACTAAGGGCAACTGAGTGACTCAGTGAGATTCTTACAAAATCAGAAATAAAAATGGGCTGGGATGTAACTCCATGTGAAGTCTATGGGCACAGTCCTTATTGCCCCTCCCCTCCTACACACACACACACACACACACACACACACAAGCTTTCCTTGATTCTTTCCTGGTCCATTTTAGACTTGAAACTAGGAGGAATTTCGGAATTTCAGTCCTGTTCCAATGGGAGACCCTGAGAATAGTGGCTTAGAAATAAAAGATTTTGAATGCAAGATTTTGGTGCTGTTGATATGTGAGACCTGTGTCTTTTTTATTTTGTTGTTGTTGTTGCTCTGATTCAATACCTGACATGCACAATGTAGGGGAGGGGAAATTTCATTTTAGTTCTCATTTTCTGAGGGTACAGGCCATCCATGGGCCGCTGGCAGCAGTGGAAGCATGTAGCAGAGGTGGAGGTGGAGCCACCCCCTCATGGCATCGCAGGCAGGAAGCCAAGTCCCTGCAGGAAGGAAGTGGCACGTGCCCTTCAAGGTCCTGTGGCAGAATCCACCCCTTCTGGGTCCAGCCTCAGTGTTCTGCCCCTTCCACATTTAAGTCCCCACTGCACCCCTGTGATCTGTAATCCACCACATGCCTGTCTTCCACTACACACCTATATTCTACCACAGCGACATAACCTGCTTCCCCTGACCAGGCCTCCATCTCCCAACAGCACATGGTTCTGTAGATAGTCCGTATGTCCAAATACATGAGACTTCTGGGGGACATTCCTGATCCAAACCACAGTAACCTGTTCTCTACATTGCGGAATGCTTGCAGCGTCTGTAGCTGCAAGGCCCTAGATTCCAGAGGCACCCCCACGTGTGACCACCAGAATGTCTCTAGAGATCGCACACGTCTGCTGGAAGCATTGTCTCCACATTAGGAAACCCACATGAGCTGTGTTCATTTCCATTGTGCTCCTCATACAGAGTGGCACAGCCCTTGACTGGAGAGAAGAGAGAAAACACTAGGGGAGAGGCAGAAACCAGAACCAAAACTGTCTTAGAGACATTTGGATTCTTAGGATTTGTAAGCTTGATATATTTCTAGAGTTATATGGGTTATTCCAACATTTTTATATTGCTATTGGGTTTTGTTCTTCATATCTTTTTTCCTAAAACCTCATGTGATTCTACTACTGGCAAACAAGATGTTTTTAATTGCTAAGATAATAAAGCATGGTAGATTGAACTTATTTTAAAAGATCTTTCTCCAGTGGGAAAAGATACAGCTACTGGAGATATATTCTTGACTACTTCCATCTGCCCTCGTGCATTGAAAAGATAGAGGCTTTTAAAAAAAAATAGTGAGGTTAATCTTATTAATTATTATTTACTTAGTGTGAATGAGGATTGAGCCCAAGGCCTTTACTCTGAGCTATGGCCCAATCCACTTTTTAAATTTTGATTTTGAAACAGTTGCACTGGCTGGATTTGAACACATGGTCTGCCTATTTCAGCCTCCCAGAGTGCCAGATTACATGCTAATAAAAAAGCAGGTTTCTTCCCTTGCTCAACTCAGGGCCTTCCACTCTCTATGCTAAACAAGGGCTCTACTGTTGTGCTGTATCCCCTGCCCCAGACAGTTAATGTAAGATAGGAAGGATGGGCAGGGATAAAATGGCCCGTGGTGAGACTGCAGAGACAGTTTGGTCCTTGCAAGATGAGTTAGGTTACAGTGATGGTGGCACAACAAGGGAAAGTACTTCATCGTGTCTATTTAGAAAGTTTAAATTTTTGTATGTTTGAAAGGAAACCTGGGCTGGGCTGGGTTTGGCTAATTCATTCCTGATGGCCAGTGATTCGTCTTGGGCAGATTCACCACCCACAGCTCACTGGACTGACAGCGTTTTGCTTCTGCGTGAGATGTTATTATTCTTTCAGTAGCTGCTGAAGAAGATAGATGGGGGCGCAGAGGAAAACCTCCTGAATTATTCCCCGTTAGTTCCTTTGTGTTTTAAAGCCATTTCAGGTCTGTGTGTCTTGGCCGCAGCTAGGCCTTATCCACTGGGTATACTACATCTTGGGATTCCCTTGATGGGGGCCTCATTTCCCCAAATTGTTTGTATTCTCAATCCTAGGGACTGACCGGCTGCAGGCATCTGGGGCAGTGTCAGTGGACAGCAGGAGAACACTGGAGACAGACACGACTCAAGTGGGTTTCCTAGGGTGGAGCCTGGACTGTTTTTGGCTGTGAAGAGGAAAAAAGGTGGGTGTAGGCACCCACTGGTAAAAGTGATCACATCAGGGAGATAGTGGGATTAAGAAGGAAAGGGGAGATTATTTTAGTGCATATTAATTCTGCACTAAGTTTATAATTTCAGGAACTACATATATTTTACAGAAATAACATAGTACGTGTGCAAATTAATTGTTTTGAGTGATAGATTAAAAATTGTATTTAATAGATTTGAAAAAATCCTCTCTAAATACCCACCCCCTCCTTGATGGGGAGGAGGCAGATTTACAAAGCCCTACCAAGTCCTTTAACTCTTTAATCATTTAGACAGGTAGTCAATTTTCTTAGTGCATGCCATCTTTTGCCCTTAAATTTTGCAGATGGGGTTAGTGTTCAGGCAGCGAGGCCAAAATAAAGTTTGTTGACTTAAGGAAAGTGAGCAAAACACAAAACTTTTCATAAGAGCAGAAAATAAAGATAAGGAAAACAACAATGAAAATCCTCATTAGATATCATAATCAAGTTAATCTATAATATATAATTCTACTAGAAAGGAAGGAAAAACATTGGACAACTGGAATATTTTCTGTGCATTCTGTGTTATAGGAATAAAATATTCAGGATTTTAAAAATCGAATATATCCAAGTCTTGGAAAGAATAGTGAAAGTATTACAAGTACCTTCTAAACCAGGCACAAACCAAATTTTGGTTTGCGTAGGCCGTATGGCAAAGAGGAAGTGTCTTGGGTCACAAATATGCAATATAGTTAATGTATATAACTAAGAAAACTTTATTTTTAATATATAATTCTATAAAAAGTTTTGAAATGAAATAAAATTTATACTAAATCAATAATTCTTTTTTTTCTTGTAGTACTTGAGATGGAGCCAGGACCTTCACACTGAGCTACATTCCCAGCCCAGTTTTTGGTTTCGATTTTGAGGTACAGTCTTGCTAACTTGCCTAAGATGAGCTAGAACCTAGTCCTCTGGAGTTCCGGGGTTACAGTCCCGCACCACTAGTTCCAACTAACACCAGTAATTCTTTACTACAGGTTTTTCTGACACACGTTGCAAGGTGCAGGTGCTCTGTTATTTCACGGGCTAAACGGGACACAGGTGAAACTCACTGTCACATCTAAGCTAGTATGATTAAAACTCAGCCCCTCCTCTTTTCTACCCATTGCCATTACTTATATCTATAATTTGGATCTTAGTTATTTTGGTGAGATGGTTTATCAGTGGGATCTGAGGGTCAGATAATACTGCTTGTTCGCTGTCTTAATTTAAATCCTAATGCGTTCTCAAGTGAAAAGATTTTTTTGTAAAAAAAATATTCATTTATATACATTTAATATAGTCTTGTACAGAAGCCTTAAGAGCTCAGAAAAGTTTAAACTTCTGTTGGATCATGGATATCTCTGGGGATTTAAGATAACCACATAACTTGTCTCATATGCCTGTATACTTTGAAAGGGTGACTGGATCCAATGAATAATTATGCTGAGAGAATAAGTATAAACAAAGATTTTTCCTAGGCAGGTTGGAGGGGATTGTCCTTTTATGAACTTGATGACAACTATCGGAAAAACGTTCACTACATTTTTTTTTAACTCATCTTTTTTCCAAAGATCGGGTCTTCATATTGAGAACCCTCGTGTTAGGTGCTGTCGTCCAGCTGTTACTTATTATTGTCTACTTTGTCCCAGGCACTGTGTTTTAGCTGCTGGAGATGCAACCCTGCTAAACTGAAACACCTGCGCCCTTGTGGGATTTATGTTTTATTGGCTGGGGTTCCTTGCCACACGGGACGCAGAATTTTCAAGGTTTTCCTTCTTCTAGTTGGGATCTGCAATGTATCTTTTATTTATACATTCAAAATCTTACATTTTATTAGATGTACACATGCCCGAGGCTCTGAAAGCTTTTTTTCTCCCATTTTATTGATATGTATAAGTATAAAATTTAAGGTTTACAGTGAAGTTGAGCATTTTGTGCACATGTGTATCTTGTCAAGGTGACAAGGACTTTCCCGCTCTCCTTTTGTCCCTCACCCTACTCACCCTTCCCTCCCCCCCACCCTACCCACCTGGTTCACTTTGTTTTTCATTTTAGGTTCCATAAGAGTTCTGATCTGGGACTCTCATATCAGAGAGACCATCCGATGTTTCACCTTCTGCTTCTGACTCTCTTCATTAAGCATGATGTTCTCACGTTTCTTCCATTTTCCCGTGAAAGCCACCACGCTGTTGAACTTTATAGATGCATAGTATTCCATTGTGTATAAATAGCACAGTTTGTGTATCCATTGCTCTGTTGATGGCTATTTTGGTGACTTCCATATTTTAGCCATTGTTAGTTGTGCTGCTATGAACATGGGTATACGTATATCTCTGTTATGTGCTATTTTGGCCTCTTTTGGAAATATTCCCAGGAGGGATGTCGCTGGATTGAAGGGGATATTTATTTCTAGTCTTTTGAGAGATCTCCATACTTTTTTCCAGAGCAGTTGAACAAATTTACACTCCCACCAGCAGTGCAGGAGGGTTCCTTTCTCCCCACAGCCTGGCCAGCACTGATTACTATTTGACTTGTTGATATAGGCCATTCTCTCTGGAGTGAGATGGTATCTTAGCATTGTTTTGATTTGCATTTCTCTTATGGCTAGAGATGTTGAGCTATCTTAAAGTCTGATCTATGAATGGCTAAGTTGCAAGCCAGTGGTGCTATTGGAAAGTGACAAAACTTTTTATTTATTTACTTGTTGTTTAAGGTCTCGCTCTGTAAACCAGGAGGGTTCTCAACTCACTATGCATCCCAGGCTGACCTCCAACTCAGAGTAATCTTCCCACCTGTGCCTCTTGATTAGGGGTGATGGACCCTTTAAGGAGTGGAGTCTTGCTGGCGGAAGTTATGTCACTGGGAGGGTGCAGGTGAAAGGGATATAAGGATCCTGACCCTTCTCTCATTCTCTCTGCGTCCTGGTCGTGATGAGGTGAGCAGCTTTACCACACACGGCCTATCCAGCCTCACAACAAGCCCCTAAATGCTACAGCCGGCTGAGCACAGACTGAACCTTCTGAGACCGTGAGCTGAAATATTTTGTCCCTCAGTTTAAGTTGACTTTCCCAAGTATTTTGCCACAGTAGAGGAAAGCTGACTAACACAGACAAGAGGGCCCAGCATGATGAGGCTGGATCTCTCTCTGCTGTGTTTGGATACAAGGGAAGGGTGCTGCAGGCCAGGAAATGCATGCTGTCTCTGGAAGCTGAGGATTTTTGACTTCTGGCTGACCAAAAGAAGGAAACATGTTTTGCAAGCACCGTGAGTTGAATTCTCCCACTGACTCCAAACTTTTAAGTGGATTCTTAAGTCACAGGAGGAAAGACCAGCCAACAGTTAACACCTTGATTTCAGCTTCAAGAGTTAATCAGCCGACACCTGTGGACTTCGGACCTACGGAATGGTGAGATGACACTTGTATGTTCTTTTACGTTGCAAATTTATTGTGATAGCGATGGAAGCTAGCAGAATCAGTAAGTAAGGAGAAGCAAGGTATTTGCTAGCAGCTTAGGAGTGCTGAAGTGTAAAAGGACAGCCGGAAAGGAAGAGATATTAAATGGGAGAAATTATGGCGTTTTATGTTGATTTTTCTAGGGAAGAACTAAAAGGAGATTTTTGAGAAAAGTTCTGAAGGCCATGAGGGAGCGAGCTGTGGGGATATCAGAGTGAGAGCATTTCTGCAGAAGGCATAGAAAGGGCAAAGCCAGGGATGGGTTTGTGTAAGGAGGGAGGGACGTGGTCTGACATTTGCATCAGACATTTTACCAAGGTCTCTCTGGCTTCTGTGTTGAGAATAACCTGCCCGAAGATATAGACTAGAATGGGGATATCAGCTAGAAAGCCACCGGGGGAACCCCAGAAAGGGGTGGTGTCGCTGTGGACTTCATTGCGGGTGTGGAAGTGGAGCGAAAGGGTTCGATTCATTTGGAGTCAAAGCATGGTTTACGGTGTTTGCTCAACGACCCACTGTCGGGCATGTATAAAAGAAAGGGCCACTCTTGATGCTTTCATGAGGTGGAAACTCAAGATTGCAAAGCTGTCTCATATTTTTGGAATTTAAAATTACTTTCTGACATTTATTTGGTGGATTTAGCTGTCTGCGTCTGTGTACATGAGAGGTTGGGAGTGTTGTCATTATGATTTTTTTCCTCGGAGACTGGCATCATGTCTTCTGAGGGTTTCTCCAGGGATAATGCGACCTGCAGGAGAATCCTCAGACCCAGCGCTGCCCCTGCGGAAGTGTTACAGTGCTCCCCAAAAGACAGAGATGAGCCAGGCATCTCAAAATATGTTCACAGAGTGGACAAGCATAGCCGTGTTCATAACAGAATCAACAGAAGCACACCGAAACGTAGGCAAATTGAGTCTTAAGCGATGTGGACATTTAAGAAGAAATGGGACTTAGGGATGCAGTGGCAATGCCAGAGAACGGGGAGGGGCTGCTTTTTAATCTAGAAAATAAAGTCAGAGACCTGGCTTGTTGAGTAGGAGAGCTCGGGACACTGCAGGCTCTTCCTGGCTCCCGCGGGAGGTAACTCTGGGGGTTGGGTCAGCTGTGAGTCAGCGCTGATTACTTAATGATGGAGGGCGAGCCCGGCGAGCCCAGGCAGTTTCCCCGAGGCTTTTTTTTTTTTTTTTTAAATTGACACACCTGAGGGACAAAACTTCTGACTCGGCAGTGCTGGATCTTTCCACAAGATGGCAATCGTGGGTTGACGCCAATTTTTGTTTTCTCTTGATGAAAATCTCTA
Source organism: Ctenodactylus gundi (assembly GCA_004027205.1). Classification (NCBI taxonomy): domain Eukaryota; kingdom Metazoa; phylum Chordata; class Mammalia; order Rodentia; family Ctenodactylidae; genus Ctenodactylus; species Ctenodactylus gundi. Next base: position 37,594 of record PVKB01004973.1, on the reverse strand, counting down.
TAAAGTTTACACTTTGGCAGGAAAAAATAAAGCACCGTGACTTATGTTTCACTGTCATCTTTCGTATTATATTATCTGTGGATGAGTTATACTTCCCCAAACCTCCATCAACACTTATGGGTTTTTTAAAGCATGGTGTTTGATGAGGCTGGGGGAGGTGGGCTGCGATTCCGGCATGGCAGGTGATTCTACCCTTGTGCTCACATCCCACTGCCACACGGCGGATCTTCTCCGAGGAAGACTTACGCAAGATTCCCCTGCCCAGGAGTCTGAAGGCGGGTATTGTCTAAAATCTGGCAAAAAAGAATAGTTAGAAACTTAGATGTTTCAAAAAAAGTTATGATTTAGGTCAAGGGATGTGGAAATAGTGTGTTTTACCGATGATCTCCAAGGGCCGTTTTTGCTTTATGAAGTAAGAATTTTAATTTTCTGTGTTTGATATGGAATGCATTCGATTTAAAATTCAGAGGAGAAACACTTCCTCTCCCTTTTTGCAAAAGAGATTAATTAGTTTTCCCCTTGGGTAGAGGTTACAAAACTGTAGACCATGCACTTAGGGTTAGTGATGGCAACTTTCTTCATTTATACCTGCTGTATTTTTCTATGTCGTACCTTTATTTTGCAAAAACAATGACAACAAAAAAAGCCCCAAAACCCAAAAGCCAACAAAAAAATCAGACCATGTCCATTTCATGACTGGCATATTTTAATTCAGAATTTTTTCTTTTGTCTTCCTCCCTGGAATTAGTTCTGGGATATAAAAACAGCTTCTAAGTACCAGAAAGGATATCTGTCTCAGATAGTTGTGCGTGTTGTTTCTCTACTGTGAATACTGGCATGTAGGGCTCCAGGGAATGGCCAGCCCTCCACTGTGGCGTTCAGTGAAAGTCATGGTTTTCCCTGCTTTCCTTGTCACAAAGATCATCATTGTCCTCCTCCTGTGGCATCCAGGACCCTCTAGGTCTGTGAGCTTGTTTGTAAGCCTTTCTTTGTCAACAACCGTGATCTGTAGTGGCATAGAAAAGCCTGATGCTGTTTCATGTTCCTCGAAGGCCTCTTGAGGATGCTGGTCTGCTTGGGTGTGCCTTGGTTCCGTAAGATGTCTGTGGTGACACTGCTCCTTTCCAGCCTGCCTAGTTTTATTGTGATGTGTTGTAGATGATGATTGATTGAGTCCAGGCATTATGACCTCCACCTGAGCACTCGAGTGTTGGGCCTGTAGAATTTGCCTTTATGTGCTCCATCTGAGGACTTGAGGACTCTGACCTCAGGAATGAATGCAGGACTTAAGGATGCTTTTTTTCCCCTCCATCTCTGTCTCCTTGCCTCTCTTTCCTCCCCACATCTCTGTTCTTCACTGTGTAGTGCAGATATCTAAAATGCAGTATTTGTACACCAGTTTCAGCTATGGGCTCGCCAGTTAGAAAATCCAGGAGGTAGTGAACCTGTGGAAGTAGGATGTTAAATTGATTTGTTTGTAATTGAAAAGAAGTTGATGAGCCAGTGTGAACACAGAACACTTTGAGTAAAGGAAGCACAAGTTGACATCCTCAGCCAGCACACCCTGGATGGGTCCCGAATCCTCCGTGTTATTTGAACAAGTCAGCCAGCCTGAGATCAGACTTCCTCGTCTAGCCTCTAGAGAGCACCACATTAGAGTGAAATCAAAAGATTTGGCATCAGTTGGATAGGATAAGTTTTTTTTTTTCCTTTTCTAAAAAGTAAAACTCTTGTGTTATAGATAAGACCTAAACTAAGATGAAAGTATTTAAAGTCTGGCTTTCTGTAGTTTAATTCTATAAGCAATTTGTAGACAAACTGCATAGTTTGAAAGGGAACAGTACTACGCTCTCATTTTATGGCCTGAATATAAGCTAAGAAATGAATATATGTTCATAAATGAGCTCAAGGATGTTCCACATTCTTCTTTGTCTAAAATTTATGTCATAAACACTTCAAATTGGAAATAGTATACTTCCAAAAAGCATCTGGACATAAGATTAATTTTTTTTTAAGGTTTTGTAGAAAAAAGAACAACAGAGGCAAATATGGCTACATTTAGGCAGAAGGAATGAACAAATGTTATTGGAAACACTGAATAAAATCGTTACAGATGGCACTATCAATGCCAAGGGGGTTCTCAGTATAAATATTTAAGCTTACAGGACTTTCACATGGCTAATAATGCAGTACAATGCTTATATATGACGAATACTATGAGGGTAACTACCCAGCGCATTTTTTTTTTTTTTTGAGGAGTGTCTAGTGCAGAGCTCTTTCTCTTTTGGTTTAAAATGTCAACTTAGGTTTTGTGAAATAATGCTGAGGGGGTGCTTCACGTGTGCTTTGCAATGTGCCAATGTCCTGGGTACCTCCTTCCCAGGAGCTCACACATGACAGGCATGCTGGGTTTGTGCGTGGAGCCTCATCTCAGCGGGAAGGGGGCCAGAGACCTGCCCAGCTTGGTCAAAGGGGCAGCTGGGACATATATAGTTTCAGATAGTGGGCATTGCCAGCCCGGGAGATAATTACACTAAGTGAATTGTGTCTGGGATCCAAGGAGAGAACGAGAGAGAGAAAAGTTTATCTGGCATTGAGATAAAAGAAGACAACTTTATTGTTTTACCAGCCCTTGGACTTGGAGTCTGTGGCAGCAGTAGGGGATGGAAATTATGCCTTCCCTCCCATGCTTTTCTGAACCCCGAACAAAGCAATTACATTTTTAGACGAAACCATTTAGAGGACAACCAATTTCACGGCAAGTGTCCTGGAATCCAACAGCTTCTGTGGCTGTGGTTGGAATGACATCTCTAAAAATGTGTCTCTGTTGCTGTGTGACTCCTAGTGTTTACTATAATTTGGTGGCAGAAACCATAAGACTCAGTGCCTACTGTGTGCAGTCCTGCCTGGCATTGGGCTGCACTGGGGAAGGAAGGGGGTGCAGGAGAGAAATTTCTCCAGACAGCTAGGTAGACAAGTGACTAAGCTCCTGCCATGACTTGAATTGCCTACTGAGTCTCTTTTGAGATGAGATTCCTCATTCTTTTAGCAAAAGAATAATTTTGCAACTAAATGGCATTTTCTCTGCAAAACAGTTTTCAAGAAACGACATAGAAGTGTCCCTGTAATAAATTCTGATGGCTTCATTAAAGCCAGTGCCACATGTAATTCTGGTGCATTTGCACCTTCAGTAGTACTATGGCTTAGTTCTAAGCCGCAATGCAAATCACATGTGAAGGCATGGTCGCTGTATGTGATATGAAACAACTCATGGAACAGCAGCTTTATTGATTTGAATGCTTGGGTTTTTTTTTTTTGATGCTAGGTATAAAACCCTCACTTCAAAGTCTTTCAAATGTTCAGATGTCACTGTATCTAAGAACAGGCATTGGGTACTTTTACATCTGGAAAGTTGACTGTTGTTTAAATTTGTATCAGTGTGCATGTTTTCCACACTGAATTGTTTTATGATTTCAGCTTATTCCTTAGATACTTAGTCTTAATAATAATTGGCTTCAAAATTTAATAAAATGAAAGCATAAAAATGTAGTCAAAATTAGAACTATAGTCTCTATAGTGTTGGCTACAACTTTTTGATGACTTTTCTTTTTGAGACAGGGTCTTGCTCTATAGTTCAGGCTAGTCTTGAACTCGCTGAGTAGTCCAGACTGGCCTTGAACTGAAGGCAATCTTCCTGCCTCAGCCTTTTAAGTGCTAGGATTATAGGCATGTCCCACCACACCCAGCTTAGATGTTTTTTTTTTTAATGAAACAAAATAAAAATGTCAGACCTCTGGAATCTCTGGGGGTGACCCCTGATAGGTCACTCTCACCCTAGAACCTCTTGCAGTCTTTGGGAACAGTTCCTGTGCTTCTACTGTGTGATGCAGTTCAAACCACCAGACTGTATGTGCTCTGGCCTTGGGTTTGGCCCCGAAGGAGAAAGTTGGTTATTTGTAAGCAGTTACCTCTTTTTTTTTTTTCTTTCGTTCAGGATACCTCTGGTGAAAGGGATGTGACTTTAAAGCCATTTTCCCTTGTGGCACACACCTGTAATTCCAGCACTGGTTAGGCCAAAGCAGGAGGATTGCTGTGAGTTCAAGGCCAGCCTGTGCTACATAGTGTGTTTAGGACTAGCCTAGACTTTAGCACAGAACTTTGTCTCAATCAAAACAAACCAAAAATAAACAGACTAAACCTATTTCTCTTAAGTTTTATGTCGCTCAACGGGAGAGAAAGAAAGATAAATCCTAAGTGTGCCTTCTTGGGTATGGAGATGGGCCCAGAAGCCAAAGTGTTCTTTGTGCTTCTCATGAATATTTTCTTGACTTCAGTGGGACACCTTATTCACATTATTAAAGTGAAATTGTTACAGAAATGAAAAAGACATCGCAGAGAGGATAAATACTTGTTCTGAGAGCAGCTTTTGACAGAAAGGTTCAAGTAGACAGGAGGTCACATGTGAACAAAGAGCTACTGGGGCTGTTGCTGAGAGCCTATCTGCTAAATTTGGGGATCTAGAAGTTAGTTTCCAGCTCCTCAGAGACTGTGCATTCAAAGAGTAGAAGAGAATAGTTTGGAACTTGGGTTCCAAAAGGAGCAATGTTAGATACGTGATCAGGGACAGCCTTTCCAAACAGGTGAAGTTTCCAGGTGGCCCAAAATGAACAGAAGGAAGTCATTTGAAGTAAAAAAGGAAGATGAGTGTATGTTTAAATAAGGTTCATTCCCATGGTGCCGGGCCAAGGTCTTCCTTAAGGGCCTCAGAGAATCCCTAGGAGAGACAGACTTGGAGCCTGTCCCTCCAAGGAATGACCATCCAACCACACCTCAGATCTTCTCTAGCAAATTCCTTGCTGCTGTTGAGCATGGTCCATCCAAAGATTGGATTTGAAAAGCTGGGTTGCTTCCCTTGGTGGCCATGGAAGGCTGGGCACCTCTATGGTCAGCTTTAACTCAGCCACAGAGTGCTTTGATCTTGCCTTCTCTCTACTGTTTTCTGCGAGGTAGTGAACTTGGAAGCCCATGCCTAACAGAAAACTGGAATACCACACGCATGGGCATTCCCCGACCTTGCATGGAACTCTACAGCCCCCTTTCAAATGCCCTGCCCACCACACCAGCTCAGCCTAAGTCTTTCCAGCAGAACAGGCATTTCTTCAAGGAGCATTGTGAGATATCACAGGAGTCAAATAACAAAAGCTAGTGGTACTTTTCAGTGGCAAGTGCCCGAGCAAGATCATGTATTTTCTGGCTATGTGTGGACAGCTTCTCTACTTAGATCATTGGTAGAACAGAGGGTGAAAACATGTTAGTGTCATTGTTTAGGATGTTGGCAGTTTTTGAATGAGATTGGATGATGTCTAGTTAAAGAAGCAAAATTGATTGTTTTTTGTGTATAAAAAGTCCTTTACGCATCACCCAAAACCTAAAACATGTGTTTGTTTAAGCAAATATATTTTTTTTAAGTGTAGAACTTTGGTAAGTCATTTAGTTGTGTAACAGTTCTCCACATAATGTAAGAATTTGCATATATATATATATATATTCTGAAGTATTTTTATTAATACTTAAAAAACTGAAAACTTAAAGGGTTTTAAATGCCCAGTTGTGTGTTTAACAATGCAGCTATTTATAGTTTTGTGTGTGATAAATGCATGGTTTTTAGTCTTTTAAAATCAGCATGAATCCTGTGGATTTCTGTCCACATCAAAATGTCATCTTGGATATTAAAACCATTTTGTTATCACATAGTTTCATATAGTAGATAAAATTGGGCGATAGTATTGTAAAGTTCTTCAAGTATTTTTCTTTTGTCCCTTGTTTTGAGGTCATGCTGGATGGCTAGGCAATGTTGTAATGTTGTAAGAGAAAAGTTGGCAGAAAGCCCAATTTACCCATTTCTCCAAAAAATCACAGAAAGCACCAGGCAGAAAATGGTGTATGTCACAGAAAACATACAACACAAAGAGTACTCTGCTTAGAGAGAGGACAGTGGGACTGAACCTGGGGGACAAAGTGCTTGTGGTCAGTAGCAAAACAGGCAGAGTGTTGCAGAGCCTCGAGATGTGTCTGTAGAATTTATACATTGAGAGGTACAAAAGCGAGCTTGTGCCAACAGAAAGAAAGGTCCCACACAGACAAGGCCCTATGTCCACAGAGAAGAGCAGAAGGTAAGTGCAGTGTGGGATGCTGGGTCTTAAAGAGGCAGACTAGAGCAGATAGCTGGTAGCAAATTGAATAAATATCTTTATCAATTTCTAATAAAGTTCTTAGATATTCACAGTACAGGAATTTTTGATGCATTTATTTGCTTAAAAATAATTCACATTTTTCCCCCCAAGGTAAAGAAAACAGGTCTTGTCTTTTTTCTCATGATGTTTATATTCTTGTAGGTGTAGAAATAAATACATCACCTGTGACGATATCGAGAGTGTAAACTAGAATGTACAGACTAGATGTGGGCCAAGAACAGGTGACTGTAATTGAGCAGACAGGAGTCTGGGGAGCAGGGGAGAAGGCATCTGCACCTGGTGTGCTGATTTTGCTGGTGCTGTAAGAGTAGCAGTGGGTCTTTCTCTGCTTCTAGAACACCTCTAAGGCAGGTACAACAGGCATGTCTACGAGTACTGGCATGGAGTGCTGTAATCATCCTCCTGAGTTGGCGATTTAGTTAAGGGTGAATGGTGGCCATGTTGTCTGGACAAGAATAGGGATTAGTAGACACAGGGCCTCTCTTTCCAGGGTGGACTGGAGTACAAAGAGGGAAATTCACACTCTTTCCTGCTGAGTTAATTATTTTTATTCTCCTTAACACCTCAATGCTGATTCTTATAAGGACATTGGTAACAAATGTAAAGAGAAAGAGAGAACTAAACCAGAATGGAAGGGAAGTCTCAGGTGGGGCTGCAGGGAGATTGTGGGAGGCCTTCTGGGAATGAAATTGGTTCAGTTTTGCTGGCTTTGGTTTTCTTACTATGTGCCTTAAAAAAAATTGTCACATTTTCATTTGGATGCTGAGATTTTCCTGACCCCTCATCTTTTACTGACTTTACCTCATTCCTAATTTCTACTATAAACACCTTTAAAGGTGTTGTGTATGAACACCTTGGGCTCATTCAGTATCTTTGACATAGGTATGTAGTACTTTGCCTCTTTATACTCACTATTCCATAAAATGTAGTGTCAATTACTGTGCTAGACCCTCGGAACTAGGACAAAGAGGGCTATTGCCAGTTTCTTTGGGTTGAGAGTTCACTGAAGAAAAATCAAGCCTAATAAAACAATGGGACATGGCCACTAGAGAAATGTTATTAGGAGGACATAGGGTAGAATATACCCTGTTTGAAAAATGGGTATTGACTTAGAAATACATTTGTTAGTTTTATTAGCCAGAGAGCAAGAAGAGAAAGCACTGGGGAAATTTTGGCCTCTGTTCACATTCCCTACCCACTGTCCTGCTGTGGGCTCAGGGCTTTTTGCCCTTCCTGTGGTATGTCAGGTGGTATTTCCAGCAGCTGTGTGGCGCTTGGGGGGGGGGGGGGGGGGCTCCAGCCGCTCTGGGTCAGCCCCTTTTGTGGCGTCAAATGCTGTCTTCAGAACACTGTGCATTTCTAGTGGCAGGCAATTTTCTTTCAAGGCTGAGAGAATGAACTTTCAGCACAGGCAAGACATTTTCAGAAATGTTGCTTCTATGCCATTAGGACAGTCTTTCTGATGGTTTCCTTTTGTGTTTTCATCCACTCCTAACACCCTATTCTCAAAATGCACCTGGTCCATGCTGCTTTTACTGATCCCTGCTGAGAACTACTTGCCCCTCCTGCTGACCACGGGCCTGTATTTATTTTAACCAGTGGAGACTTGGGTGACCTGCCTGCTCTCCTCTTTATATTTGACCCTGGTCTCTTCTCCTTGTCTTTGGTATTCTTTGTGGTTATATTGATAATGGGATGAAAGCTTTCCTGCTTCTCTACAGATCCCAAGTATAACACGGTAAAGACAAAAGCCACTTGGTGAACTCAGGAGTCACTCAGTGCAAACCTGCCTACTGTTAACCCAGTCTGAATACCACCAGGTGATTTTGTTGTAATGTAGTAGAACCAAATCCAAAACCGTGGGAGACTGGAAGTTTTCTGGTTCTTGGAGCTGATACATGACATGCTTAGAAAAAAACCCCAAAATACAGCATCAACCCTCCTTTTTCACTATTACTTGGTTCAGAAGACCAAATAGTAGATAAGGGTATAATGATGGCAGTAGTCAGCTTGTTGATTTCAGCATGCTGCTGTGTTCTACCAATGATTCTCTGAAGTGGTTATGATCCCACATGAGAAAACTCAGGCTGAGGATGGCCACGTGCCTTGTCTAAGGTCTGTATAAGATGCAATAGCCACAGTTCCATCTTGTGTGCTTGCTTGGAGTACTCATGATCTTTCCTCTCCACTTGGATCCCTCTGGATGTGAGAGGATTATTAATCAAAGTGCTTTAGGGAAGAAAATGTGTTATATGCTGTACAAGTGCCAGGGCACAGTGTTAAGTGTTATTTCTGAATCGAAGCTGTCACATACCAGAGAAACTAACCAACAGATTAATTGTTCTCCCTGAATAGCTAACACATGTAACAGCCATCTGAGTTCTTTCCAAGTGAAAGCATCTTCTTTGTTATTGATCTCTGTTTGCGTCACTGTCTTTGGCAATCCCACTTTCCTTTTTGGATCTTTAGCTGTGGACTTTGGCCAGAGCAGAAATGCGTTTGATCTCTTGAGCCTGCCTGCCTTTCCACAGGGCTGTGGACAAAGAGTGAAGCATGCACCCAACAGCATGAGGTGACGCTTCTCTGTAAATCAAGGTAATCTACCTGTCGGCTGCTTGTTTTACGAGTTCAATGAAATGCTCTGGCTTAAGTTCGGTTTTTGTTGTATTACAAAGAGGGCCCTGCGAACTTCCAAAGAAATGCTAAAACTGTCATACGAATATTCCCTCCATATTTTTCCTGCATTCCGAGCGTTCCGACAGAATGAGGTGCTGCATTCTGTCTCTTTCTGTCACCTGGGTCACTCCATGTTTATCGCTGTTTGTTCCGATGATAACTTCAGACCGGCATGCACCGTGGTGGTGGAGGGTGTAGATATTTGAGGAAGAACGGTGTCTCTTCCCTGAATTTCTGATATTGCTGAAAATACTCTCATTTGGCGTATCTGTTTTTCTTCTGAATGTGCAGAGATATGAATAAAGATGATTTTAAAAATACAACATTAGGAGGAATATTCAGTTTACCATTGATTCTGGGCTGCCAAAAAACCACCTTCCAGTTTATGGCAACCAAGAGCAGCTTAGCTGTCAGCACAGGCCTAATATGAGGACCGTGCTTCCTTCTTGATTTGGCAGGGAGGGAAGATAGTGGCAGCGTCCAGGGCTCCATTATAAAACGCTGATTTTATTGAGACACTGAGTAGCACATTCAGGTACCAGTCACCAGTCGCAAGTCTCTCGTCCACGTATTTATTTACTTAGTGTTTTTGTAATTATATGAGAAGGATAGAAACACAGTTATTACCACTTTGCAGTCATATGTCTCATTAGGAATTGCACCAAAGACATTGTTTTAATTTTCTTATGCAGTGACTTTCTGGTGTGCCACGAAGCAGCCTGTAGGTGGACATGTCAGAGACAGCCTGTCTTCCAGTTCTGTGCCACTGCCCTGGATGTTTCACTGCCCCGTTTTGATACTCTTGACTTACATTCACTGGTCATCAGTGTCATCACAGAGGCTTTATATATGTATTAGCTATTTCTAGCTGACACAGTGGGCTGTGTCCCTGGAGTAGCACCTTTTTAGTTATTGCAGAGAAAATAGATTAAAAAAAGGCAGTGGAAAACTAGAGGGGCAGGAGGAATCTAGCAAGAAATTGAGGTGTTTCTACAGTGCTTGTTCAGGGCAGGGGGGGGGAGAGAGAGACAGAGACAGAGAGAGACAGAGAGAGACAGAGAAACAGACCCCCCCCCCCCCCCGCCCGCCCCCATGGGAGCAGACAGTGGATCAGCAAACCACCAGGCCACAGAGCAGGAACCACAGGCTTTGTGAGTGCATCGGTTTTGTTGCAGACATTCAGTTCCATCATCATCGTGTGGAGACAGTGATAGACAACGCGTAAACTGAACGAATGCTTCTTTGGCAATAAGCAGATGTTAGCTATGCTTTTTTGTGGCAACATTTTCTGCAAAGTTCTGTTAGGGCTCCTTGAGGTGGGAAAGAACAGTGCCTGATTAATATGCTACAGTTCCCTGCCTACTTTGAGTGGCGCCTGGCCAATAATCAATCCTTGCAACAGCATAACATAAAACTCACAAGCAATATTTTTAGAACATCCTTTCAGTATATTTATTGATATAAAATTACTTTCTAAAGGATTTTCTGCCTTTACTGCCTTTGTCTTTCCGGTATTGTATTCTATTTTCAGACTTGGGTAACTTCTATGTATCTCTCCCCTCTCTTAACCTTCAATATCTCCTTATTGCTTACGGAGTAAAATACAATTTCCTCAGCCTGTCACTCAAAGATTTCCACGATTTGAACCCAACCTACCTTCCTAGTTTTATCGCTAGCTCTCCCGTGTATCTGAGGCTCTTGCCATAAAGTTATATTTGCCACTGCCCCGAGCACAGCCTGACCTCTTCATCTCTAGGCTGTTATCAGATTGAATCCTCTGTGCCTCCTCCTCCATCTACTTTAGAAAAATCTACCTGTATCTCTTAGTTTCCGAAGGAGGTAATGATACCACAGCGCCATGTGTAATTGTAACTAATTGCTAAAAAATATTAGGAAAAGTTATCTCTTCTCTGTAAATATATAAAATTTTTAGGCTTATATTTAATAATAAAGCCAAAGAGCTCCAAATTATAGCAATTTAGAGTGTCAAATTTGGCCCAATTGAGCTCAGGAGGTATAATAAAGATATCATACTGATTTCCGCAAATTGCACAGTTTTTATCTATTAACACCTTCGCAGTGTGAACTTGCCTCCTTGTGAGGACTATTAGCTCTCCTCCATTAGCAATGCAGATTGTGGAACAGGGATCTTACTGTTCTTACTGGCAGTTGCCGTTTAAGTAATAGTAATAAGCACATAATACTTGTGAGATTGCTGCATGGAGTAGCCACCAAAGAGCCAGAAACATGCAGCTCTGTGACCAAATATGGCTTTTATTTTTGCAAAAACAAATCTGGGTTAATGACAGAACCCTCCTCTCCTCTCCCCATTCTTACAGAGCCTAACTCTGCAAACAAAGGAGTCTCATCTTACCACTGAACTTCAAAGGGTCTCCGCTAATACCCTGTTCTACTTGGTTAATGTGATTTCGATTTGTTAACATACATATCGCTTTGCAGAGTCACTACCAAAATACGATTTTATTCATGGTGTACGTTTTAGTGTGCCATTCATTGCTGCCTGTTCAAACTGGAGTCCCTGCACTGGGTAGCGGGAGGCGGGCTTGTGTTGTTTCTATCCTCCCCTCCCTGTGGTCTTGCGAGGACTCCTATCTATTTTATAATTTTATTTTAGATGAGAAGTAAGACAGTTTATATTCAGGGGTTGGAATCATAAGTGAACACTAGGATATACTCAAGATAATGTGCCAAGAGGTATTTCAACAAAAGTCAATGTAATAAAATAATACAAAGTGTTCTTATTTTCACACACCCCAACTAATAACAAAAGCCCAGCTGAGTTTACACTGGCCTTTAACCTCTGCATCAAGGTACCTTGCAGACTCTGGCAGCTCTCCCTGATAGAAGGAGCCTGCTTGGACTCTCTGGGGGTGTGGAAGGGCTCTTCCTTCTCTGCAGCTCTGAGGAACAGAGGAAATTCCAGGGGAATGAGATGCTCTGACACTTGTGACTACATAACCCAGCCCATCATTTTGTTTATAAAACTTGATTTAGAGAAGAAGAAATCTGTTTAAAACAGAGTCACATTTTTACTTTGGAAAATCAAAGAAAGCATATTATATAATCGTGTTTTCTGCAAACTATCAAACAGGGAAAATCAAAGGCATAGCTTGAGGGAGACAAGGAGCATGGTAAGTTTCTTTGAAAGAAAAACAGGTCTGTATGTAGAAAAAGGACAGAGAGGTAAAAGTTCCACTGTCTAGAGGGGGTCACCAGTGGGCAGCCCGAGATAGGTAAATTTCTTAGTCTTTGTTAATAATGATTTGGTCTTTGGGGAAAAGAGTTGAATGAGGGAAAGAAAAGGGGAGTTGAAAAAAACAGGGTGAGACCTGAAATGGGTGGGACAAGAGAGTGGTAGGTTAGGGAAGATTACGTGTCTCTCTATTTTTTTTTCTATAGATGAAATCTGTTTAGTGTCATGGGGAGGTGCTTCTCGATGGAAATGCAAAGAGCATGAAGGGACATGGATGCGAGGGACTGCATCCTTTGGGTGGTTACTCAATGTGCCGGTTGTTATCTTAAACCTAAAAGAATATAGCTTTCAGCCGTACGAAGTTATAACACACCTGAAATCAATAGTTTAGATTACATCAAAAATAGCACATGAATAACAGTGTTGGTATGAAATCTGACAGAGTCATCAAGCAGTTGTATTTTTCTAAAAATGCTTCAAAATGGTGAAAGGCTTTGTGCATCCTAACAGGCCACCGTTGCTTATGTTGTATATTCTTAATTAAATGTGTTTAATTATATATGTCAGAATCTGACTCAGTGCAGCACTAGAGCAAGGTTGAAGATCATACGGTTGTATGTTTATAATGGCAGAAAGGTCCTGAATTTCATTAAAATTGTATATATGTGATGGGTCTATTTTTGGTGTTGTTAGCTCAAAAATTAGCATTCTTATAATGTTACAATGGAATGTAAATTTCAGAGGAAAGGACTCATTAACCACATGTCCAAACTTTGTATAACTTGTGTATAGGTTAAGTATACAGTGATGGTTCTGGTTCTAGTGGTTTACTAGGCATTAAGGAAACAAAATATTTGAAATAAGACTTTCTTTGTCAGCAAATAACATTATACATTTGATACTGTTAATCTTTGAAATAATGTAATTTAGAAGTCTTTTCTTGACATTATTTTCTATCGACACGATGAATATAATCTTTTCAACAAGATTCCATCTTCAATACAAAGCCTTTAAACGTGAACTTTTCCTAATTTACTTTCAGAGTAGTATTGAAAAGAAAAGGATAATAAATTTTTAATTTACCTTTATTTGCTTTCTTATAAAAGACAGATCTTTTCCCCCTCCTTTTTATATTAGTGCACAGATTAAGGGGCTTCTTTTTGGAAGATTGGTACCTGCATGTGACATACTTATCCCCTTGCCACTGCCCTCATTTGAACACCCCCTTCTGGTTTCCCATGTTTTGTGGGGTTCCATGTGGACAGTGTGTTTCGCTCCCATTCATGCCCCCTGTTGTCCATGCTTGCACCTCTTCCTCCTTTCTCCTCTCCCCCCTCTCTCATCTCCATAATGGAATTCTAATTATCTCACATTGTCCAAACTAATACATTCGTGTTAATGTTGAATGTAAAAATGCTTTGCCTATTCTTCTAGATGTTCGCCAAAAGGGGCTATTGAAGTTTCTTTTCTTTTCTGTGTTTTCATTGGTGGCAAACAAGTCCAGTGTTTGATCTACCACACCCATGAAGTGGGCATATCTACAGCGTCTTAGAAATCTATTTCAGTTTTCCTTCTGAACCCAAATAATGTACCATTGAGACTCAAATCTTAGTTCCTTCTGTCCTTTGATGTCAACTTCCCCCTCCCTTTTTAAACTGCAGACTTTGACCACATTTTCAAGTAACTCTTTCCTTTAAGTAAACATCAGATTTATGTTGCTAACTCTTTGGAAGGAAATCTCCTGACCATGTGCTGAAGGAAGGAAAAGGTTAGAGGTATTTAAGCCTACAAAGGGATTATCCCAGAATTGATTTTTTAAAAAGGAAATGTTCCTATTCCTTTTAAAGTCTATCTTCTCACAGAGTAAAATCATTATCAAATAAATATTAAAGTGCTACAAATAGGTAGTTTATCTTGGACAGTAAATTTGAGTATATGTACAATTAAATTGTCAAAAAGTAATAAAGATATCTATTCCATCTGTTGCTGTAAGAGCAGTGATTTCACATCTTATCAAAAAATGAAGAGAATTCCCTGTTCTTGAAGGCACTAGAGAAGCTAGTGACAGTTTTTGAGAGGACATAATTCAGGTCTTTTATTTTTCATGTGTGATTGAGTAAATGTGCAAGTGAAACACTAGTCAGGTAAGAAGAATTTTATGAACAAAAAGTGTCAGTGGGTTTTCCACTCTGGGGAAAAAAATGAGCCTGAAAAGATCCAGACCATTCACCCATTTACACCGCAATCTGCAGAATCTTGGAAAAGGCCAGGCCATTCAGAACATTTCAATAAATAACCAAAAGAAACGGGGCTGAGTTTTAAAATTCAGAAAAAGGTATACACACATTCTTAAAAATAAAACTCAGGAATCAAAGCAAATTCTGAAAAGTTGTGTGTGAGTTTTGGCTTGAACAGACACAGAAAAACTTTATTAGGCATTGTGGGTTTCTCCCCGCTCCCTGGGGGCCGAGGTATGGGAACGTGGTATACTTGAAACACAGAAATCAAAAGTCAGCCATGTTGTAGCTAAGATGAGGTAAAATTAAACTATCAGAGTTGGAGTGGAACACACTACTGTCCTTGCTCTGAGAGAAAAATAAGACTGCAAAAAAAAAAAAAATGCCTCTGAGAAAAATGTGGACTTGGTCCTTTGATACCCATGGCTTTGCTTATAAAAAATTCAACCCACGGAGCTAACCCGTCCATCAGGCTTGTCGTATAGAAATTCTGTTGCACCCAAGTGCGTTTTTGCATTTGATGGCCTGCACACGCCACAGAGCATGCACTCACTCCCTGAGCTTTTTCTAGGACCCCCATAGTGCAACAATGACAGAACTCAACTTCATCAATGCTGTGTGCCGCCAGCCTCGGAGTGGCTTTGAATAAGCCCACCCTCGGAGGACACAGACTAGTTGCTCTGATGGTGTGCTGCTGGCCCTGAGAACAGCCTATCTCATAGAGCTGTTAAAATATCTGAGCAATTGCAATATCAGTAGAATAAGCATATTCTCTCCCTGAGAGGTTATTTTTGAAGGGGCTAATATTCATTTAACAGGGTGGTTTCTGATATATTTGCCAAAAGAAAATCCTCCAAAAATCTCTTTCAAATGCATTCATAAAAATTAAATGAATATAAAACCACTCAGGCTTAAATATGGTTGGAATGAGGTGAACCTGCCCTTATTTTATTTTATGTTTGCATTTCTGACTTTTATAAAGTATCTCTTGTGTTGCCTGAAACTTTTTTTTTTTCATCTGAATTCCGTGGTCAAGCTCTCATCGCTTGAATGACAAATGTAGCAGTCATATAATGGCTTTTAAAAGACTATTATTATTCTGTCTCTGAACTGCAACCACATATGTCTTTCCTGTGATTATTATTTCTTTTTCTGTATAATTTGGAAATGCTTCAGATATGAGTTTTCCTCCCTAAGCGCTCGGTGTGCTCTCGGCTCTCTAGCTGAACTCTGTAATGTCAAGGGCATATCTCCAGCTCTTTCTCTCTTGTTCCTTGTATTAGCAAGCTGCTTCTCATCCACTTCCCAGGTACCTTCCCTAAATGCATGGTGCCCCGCCGCCATTACCCTCCCAGCCTAAATCATTATTCTCTACCACTATCTTGAATTTTTACAATTCTTACAAAATTTCCTCATTGCTCTACCCTCTTCCCTTTTCCTCTCTACAAACCTTGTTGATGCACTATGATGCTCTTGAAATATAATTCAGTTCTTTCCACTTTCATAAAATATTTCAGTATCTTCTCAGTACACTTTGAAATAAAACCTCTCTCTCAGGATCCAGCTCTTTCTCTCTTCCTCGACCTCATTTCAAGCCACCGTCCACTTGGTGGTTCATGGTAAGGACAGTTATACTCATCTCCTGTCTCTAGCCTTGGCCTAGTTTGATCTGCCTGGAACATTCTTTTCACTGAACTTCTCATGGTTGGCTGTTTCTTGCTTTTCCTCTCTTCAGAGAACTCTTTCCTGGCTCTTACGTTATCACTGGGCTTGGATCCTCTCTTGTTACTTTTTACTTTCTCATGCTTTTATTCAGCCTCTGCCTTGCTTGTTTATTATACATAAGTGAAAGGCCTGTCCGAGGAGATAACACCTTGACCTCTGACTCCCTGTGCACTCGTGTGATACTGGCACATGGTAGGCATTTACTGAATTGAATACATGAGTAGTTGTCAGAGAGGAACCGTTCTTGATGTTAGAACTCTTCCTTCTTTGATCTCATTGGCTTTATTTCACCCTCTCCTATATCCATGGCTTCTCTAAACCTGTAATTAGCCGTCTCAGTTACCTGATATGTTTGGAATGATTAAAAGCATGAGTGTAAATCAGGCTTTTTGGATTTAAAATCTATAGGCCTCTCTGGGTGTCTTGGGAAAAACAAATGCATATTTCTTCATTTTATTTTTTGTTGCTGTGGAACAGGCTACAGAGAATTCTTATTCTCAGTGTTAAATGTGGTAACCATTGTCAAATGCTCAGAACTGTGTCTGGTGTATAGTAAGAAGGCAGCGTGTGCTACCTGTGCATATTTACATTCAGTATTTCTATGATAGAATTTCTCTACAGTCCACTTATTTAAGTGTATTATGGATTCTAGAATATTCATTGTCAGTAACACCACTAACAACTGGAAATTTTGTTGCAGATCCGGCAAGGGAAACTTAGGTGACCAGTAATTAGCTAGGAAACCCTGGAAGAGTCACTTTATATTTCTGGGATTAAATTTCTTCCTTTGTGATATTAGTGTGATCACATCACCCTCATTACACAAAGTATAAAGACAGTACAAGCTTTTGAATAGAAGATGCGTTTTCCAAATTCATACTGACCCCTAATTTTAATAACATGCTAAAGTAAGGATACTCTGGTCGAGAGCTCAGCACAGCCAGCATGTACTGGCTCATTCCCTTCTCTCCTTTTAACTCCTAGCAGCCCTCAAGCAAAATCCTGGAGGCTGAGCTTTCTCTTTAGTTTGTGAATATTTCCTGTGGGTATTGCTGTAGTAAAGTTCAGCCTTCTGAAACTGTGGGTTCTGCATATGTGGACAACCAACCACAAAATGAAATATTTGGAAAACATCTTGTGTGTATGTTGGTCATACACAGATTTTTCCTTGTCTTAATTCTCTAACTTGTACAATATGACACTGATCTCTACACAGCTTGTATGTTCTATCAAGCATCATCAGGGACAATTTAAAGTATGTAGGCTGATACACATAGAGTATAAGCAAATACTATATTAATTGATACAAGGGATTTGAACATCTACACATTTGGTATCCACAGGGGTCCTGAACTAGTTTCATATGGTCATTGGGATATGACTATTTTTAATCACCATCTAAGATACTTGACTTTTAACTCAATTTTATTGTTCATTACCTGCAACCCTCCACTTGTAGAGCTTACAGCCGTAGGTGACAAAGCTGGCATAAACCACTCATCCACACACGAGATGCCTTCTAAGTACACATTGCTCACTTCTTTTTCACCACTTTGCTCTCTTCCCATTGCTTGGAATATTGAAAGATAGTGGCATTTCCTAAGAGTGTAGTTTCTAGTGATAGCCTAATGATGGAGAAATGTGGTGTGTATCTCACATGATGTATTTTTAGAAACATATGTTTCAGGATATTATTTCACCATATTCTTGGAGTATCTATAGCGGTGTCCTCTGGCCTTGGAAGGGCAGCAGGTAGCAGGGGAGCCGCTGCAGCAGGTGAAGCTCCGCTCTTGTCAGCACACTGCTATCATCCCATCAGGTTCTCATGCTGATCGGACAGGAGGTGGAGCTTCACTCTCCATCCCTCGTCCCCTCGTTGCTACTGCCATTTCAAAGCCACCATCAAATAACCTGCTGTAGAACAAGTACACTTCCAGACCCCACCCGCATGCTTGGAAGCACGGTCTTCAACTAGATGGGTTCCGGGTGTCAAAGGGTTTTGGAATCGCCCATCTACCATATTATGTCTTGCAAAGGATGAGGAAACATTTCTAAAGATGCTGCTGTGCATGAAACGTACGTGTAGGTGATTCTCGAATGTGTCCCTGTCCAGTTCCTTCCTGACTCCTCCTCTTAAACACCTCATGCCAAACAGGGTGTTTTTTGGGTGTAGAAGTGTCCTTGACTTGGCAAGTGTTTACCCATTGAAATGTATGTATTTCAAGTAAACCCTGAAGTGAGTCTTCTAGAATGATACATCTTTTTGTCATAGGAAATCTCTCTCTGGTATCTTAATTTGTTTAAGTTTCTGTGTGTTCAGTTTTCTTAAAGCAGGTATATATGAATATTAAGTATGACTTATCTCCTTTTGCTTCTGAGTATATGTCTTCTTCTGATGGGTACAAACTGTGACTAATGTGTTGCCGTCACCATGCTATTATTTTTAATGTAGTTTTGAATTTTAATTAAAATTTCCTTTGAAATTTTTTACCCTCCAGTTCTACATAGTTTTCAGCTTTCTTTCATGTGTATGGGCAAAAGTTGAAGGTAAACATTTCAGCTAGATTTAATATTCTTGGATTCTCTTAACTTTTTCCTGCTTGTTAATGTTAATGTTTTCTACTTTTTCCTGGCTATTAAGGGTATAATTGTGTTTATAGAGTGGTATGCTGGGGGGGGGGGGTGGATTCTGAAATACCTAGGAGCACCCGCATGACCCCACTCCTGTAGGCTGCCTTGCATGTTCCCAGACTCACTGCTACCTCTTGCCATTCACACTGTTCACTGTGTCAATCAGGGGTCCTGGTGTGGCCTTGTCTGTCTGCCACATGTGATTCCATCAGAGTGGGTCCGGTTTCCTCCCCACTGTCTTGCCACCAAGACTCCCTCCTTTTCTTGCTATTCCCCCCTCCCCCATTTTTTGTTAGCATGTACATGCAGTGCACAATGATTATAATAAAGTTGAGACTTTCAGGCATGCATATATATCTATATCTATATCTATACATATAGATATCTCACAACAACTTCACATTCCCTTCCCTGTTTCCTTCCTCACCCTCCCACCTTCATCCCCCGCCCCCCCCACCCCAACGCCCAATATCTCAGTTATTTGACTGCTTTATTTATACTCTGGGTTTTTTTGAGTTAGAGAAATCATGTTATATTTAATATTTTAAGTCTGATTCATTTCACTAAGCATGATGGGCTCCAGTGTATCTGGCTACCTACAACTGATTCGTGTCTACCTGTCTTTATGGCAGAGTAGAACTTCATTGTGTATGTGTTCCACCTTTAAAACAATCCATTGGCCTGTTGACAAACATTTTGTCATCTTCCATGATGTAGCTGTTAGGAGGTGCTGTGATAAATATGCATATATCTCAGTTATAGGCTGCTTTAACTCTTTTGGGAAGATACCTACAAGAGCTGTTGCTGGGCCAAGTGGGATTTCTATGTGGATTTTTTTTGAGAAACTGCCACTCTGCTTTCCATAGTAGTTGTATAGCATAGTTTTCCTTTCTGAAGTTCTCCCTTAGTTACGTATCACAGCCTCTATTCCCCGTTCCCTCGCTTAGATTGTAGTTCTCATGTGGACTGGTCTCTTGCTACTCCTCTGTCATTCCCAGATTAACAAACACACAGGCATTTAAGAGGTGTTAAAATGAATTTGTGGCTAAATACATCTGCTGTCAACTTGCTCCCTTTCCCTTTGTTCCTCACGCTTTCTAAGAGAGATGTTGTGTTAGTTTAAGACAATATTAGTGGCTAGTCCTGACAAGTACCCGAATCTCAGTGACATGCCGCTAATATTTTTAGGAATCCTCCACAAGTTTAAAATGAGCATGTAGGATCCCCTGACAGCTCTTGTCCAGCAGTGGCTGGGCAGCCTCGCCCCTTTTGGCCTTTGGCTCTGCCATCCTGCACACAAGCGTGGCTGGTCACCATGCTCATCCGAGCTGAGCCAGGAGAGGCAGGTCCCTGAATCATGACACATGACGCAGGCCCTCCGGGCTCACACTCTGTTGCCCAGAACCTGGGGCTAACTCTACCTGTAGGGAGATGAGGAAGTACGGATCTTTGTGCAGGGTCCAGGAAAAGAGGAAACAGGGTTTAGCAGTAATTAGTCACTTTACTACAGATGGCCACACTTTTTTTTTTTTAATGGAGCTTTGCGCAGTAGGACTTACCTACACTGTCTCAGAGTTACTGAAGTTGAATTGTGTTCCACAGATGTGTGTGCAGGGCATGCCGAGGGCCTGCCTTGTAGGTACACCCGTGCCACCCGAACTAACTTCTGCTAGCAAAATTATCTTCAGAAATGGTTTAATAAGGCCTCTATTTATCCTTTCCCTCCACCGTTTTTTCCCCCATTTTTAAAAGAATTCAATTGTGGCATGACAAAATTTCAGAATTCAAACCGCACAATTTTCTTGTCTTTCCCATGTTGCCCACGCAGACCCATTTTTAGCTTTTTGTACGATCACTTAATGTGTGGTTAAACAGCACCAAGTACTGGATGGTGCCTTTTGTAAGGGAAGGATTTCCCGTGCTAAGTTAAAGGAGCCAGTGCCCATCTTGCGAACTCTGCTCCGTAACAAGCAGATAGCAGGTTTGGGAAGCTGGAATTTTACACTGTCATCCAATGCCATGCCCCAAACAGAGTCTAGGTAGTTACTACTTACTTCAAAATGCTGAGTGGGTAAGCCAGGTGTTTCCACATGGAAGGAAGCATTTTTAAATGACAACTTTTCCATGACTATTAAACTATGTGGGAGGAAAATATTAAAGACCATTTAAACAAAATAAAAAAAATCAACATATTTTAGGCAGGTTAGCCAGTGAAAACGCCAGAAAACACTACATGAAAAAAAAATTAGGTTACCAATCAAATGTTAGTTAAACATAGCAGTGAGCTGGACATAGTGATTGTGACCGTAAATAGCAGTGGACAGGTTCACAGAAGTCCAGGTTTTCCTGAAACAGATATGTAATTCATTGAGATGCATTATTGAACTTTAATTTTGTATGAATAGAAGAAGGCATTTTTCCTCCTCATTAGTAATGTACAGCTAGTGCATGATGTAGTTGTGAACATATAAATTAAAACAGCCCTTCTTAGGCTGTCACACGCCATTGAGGGGTTGCACACGATACACTTCCCTTGTCTGACAACATGGTGATTTCTTTTAATCACTCCTTCTGATTTTCCTCTTAAGTGCCTTTTCTGTAGCACTTATGGGTCCTGAAGAGTAAAGATGAGTAATACAAGGTCCCCCCTGCAGAGGCTATGACCTTTTGGGAGGAGCACTCATCTTGTGCAGTTATTGCACAGAACTGAGGTCCAGCCATGAGCTGGACTCAGCGGAAGGTTCCTGCCTGGGTGGTGTCACAGGGAGGAGGAGCCTTCTGGATTCTGAACTCTTCAAAGGCAAGGACTGGGCCATTCCCATCTTTGTATCCCAAGCCTAGAAGAGGAAGGTACCAAGAAAATGAAATCTAGCTTGACCTTATGGACTGTGGACCATAGAGAGATGTCAACTTGAAGGAGTTAGGGTGTGCCTACCCAATCTGTAGGGTGGAGCTTTGAGCATGAGTGACTCGGGCTAGCAAATGAGGGAAGAAAACTCACCTGGATATAGTGAGTTTTAATGGACTGCTAGCTTCAGCTAATAGGGAGGAAGAAGGAAGATGATTGCAGATTCTTCTCTTGGGAGAGCTCCATCCTTTGCCAGAGTTTCTAGACTTTGACTCTCTCCTTTTTTTGCATCGCCAATCTCTGTCACAACTTCAGTTTTCATGCCTTTGCCATCACCTTTGTATGTCAATCTGTACCAGCTGTCCTGCAGTCTTTTGTTCTTTTACCTAATGTCTGAGTAGCCACTGAACCCTCCAGCTCCTGCACCTGTAGGTGGCCATTTTGGATTCTTTGTTTGGGCTTGAAAGCCATCCTAGTAATTACTTTTTATACCGGTATCTAATTCCCATTGATTCTATTTCTCCAAGAACCCTAACCAATGCAGGGACTGGCACATACTTTTTATTTTCCCTTAGAGTTTCAATAAGAAAAATTATTGGAAATGAACAACAATAAGGATAAAATAATTTGTAATACCTAGATTTGCCAGCATTAGTTTGAGTTGTAGGCTAACACAGGGCTTCTTGATAGCAGAACTTTGGAACCAGAGAATATTTTTTTTTTTTTTTTTGGTGATCCTGTGAATTGTAATATGGTTAGTGCATTTCTAGTTTTGATTTACTGGATGTTAGTCATAGCTCCCTGTCCATTAGTTGCGATAAAAAAAATGCCTCTAGATACTGCTGGGTGTCCCCTAGGGTAAGGGGCAAGTTCTTCCCTGACTTCAAGGTGATCTACTCACTTTGAAGATATTCCACTAAGTCACTAAGTTGCCTAGTTTGGGCTTCAAGATGTGATCCTCTTGTCTCAGCCACCCAGAGTGCTGGGATGACTGGTGTGCACCACAGGGCTGTATAAGAGTGTTTTATAGAACTGCTGTACTGAAGATGCCTCACTCCTTCAATCCCAATAAGTATTTGGTAATAAATCCATGAAAGTGGAAGTTGAAATGGTTGTATGTTCTTTTCCTGTGTCTGTCTACACCTCTGCACTGTTACAATTCACATTCCTCCCGTAAAGAGGTGGTTTGTTTCCCTTTGCTATGGATCTGGCCTAGCCTTGTGATTGATTTTTACTAATGGAATAAAAGCAAGAGCATTGTAAGAAGATTTGAGAAGTTCCTTACTATTGGGACTTGCTCTGTTGCTTCCTGGCTTTTTTGGTCTTGTATGCTGGAGGGTGAGATCACATGGAGAGAGGTCTCATTGTCCTCAGATGTTCCAGATGAGAGCATCACTTAGTACCTGAGTGAGACCAGATGAAAATAGCTGAGCCTAGGACTGCCCAGCTAAGCCTGGCTAAACTTTTTACTCGCTAAAAATTTTTTTAACTACCTATTTGAGGGTTGTTTCTCAAAGCCATTTGATGAATATTTCCACGTATCTTCATTGATTGGCACTTGGCATTTTATTTTTGTGGAGGAGAGGTAAGAGTGGCTTGTTAGCTTTTTAGCGCTGCCAAGACAATAACACAGACTGAGTGGCTTAAATAAGAAACATTGTCCTGCAGTTCTGGAAGCTGGAAGTCTGAAATCAGGATGCATGGTTTCATATGAGGGTGGCAAGGGAGGAATCTGATTCAGGCTTCTTGCCTTAGCTTGTATAATGCTCTTCATGTGGTATTCATCCCCCTTTTATAAATGGGTAGCTCATAGTAGGTAGCTCCCACTCTCATGACCTTATTGTAAGTAATGTGGGTGAAAACTATTTCGAGACAGATCACATGGTGAGGTGTATGCTCAGTTCAACTGTGACTAAATGGGAAAGAACTTGGGAGAAAATGAGATAACGATGATGCCAACATGATACTTGATGCCTCACTTTTATGTCTTCCTAGGACACTGAATTTTATCAATGTTTATGCTGCAAATAGGGGGATCCCATCAGTTTTTGAATACTGGAAGTGCTATTAACTTGTTAGCATAAGTTTATGGTAATAAGTATGAGAACTCGAGTGGACTCTAATGGTAAGTGGTTTAATAGGGAGGCTGTGAGAGGAATTTGCAGTGAAAATGTGAACTTTTGCTGTGGGAGTCTTACAGCAGTAAATATATGGTGCTGTCAGTCAGCACCTGGAAGTTTGTTCATTCTGGACGTGGCCTTCATGCGAGTGATGCATAAGGTGGGTGCTCAGCAACGAGCGTGGCTGGGGGTGGGGGAGAACGTGTGGATAATGTGCCATACAGCTGAAGTTAGTGAGAGGCAGCAGATAGTGATAACTGGGTTTGCTCTTTAAAGGGGACAGAAATTAAACTTTGTCTCATGTGGTCCAATGGAAGTAGGACCCATGAGTTAAAATTTCTGCCAGAGAGCTTTCAGTTATAACAAATGAGATAATTTTTTTTTTAGGGAAAACAATTCTGTGAGGTAATAGGGGTATTTCTTTTGGCCTTGAGATTTCTCATTCTGCTCTATCCATTGAGAAGAGGAATGACTTGTGTCAAGGTCTGTGTGACATGTACGTAAGCAAATCAGATTTCTGTTGCTCGATTTTTCTTGGACAGAAATACACAAACCACAAAGCCCCTAAATGAAAAATTATTACTTGGATTGTCAAATAGCCAAATGACATGAATCTCTGTTTTGTGAGTTGACTGAAGCCAAAGGAAGCCACCCCCAACTCATGACACTTGAAAGCAGTTGTATATTTAGAGAGTTGCTTTGATAGTCTCTACTCTAATTTGCACCTGTAGTTTGTCCCACGCAATTAGTCCCATGTCATGTTGACTTGTTTCCCAGTTATTTTGGAGTTGACACCTTTAATCTATAGCTGTGTGATATCATAGACATGAGGATTTCTTTCCCTCTAATTACTCTCTGTTCTTTGCTTTCTCACTTGATTTTAAGTTGCTTTTGAATGAGCTCTAAAGGCTTTATGCTTTTCAAAGTCTTAAAAGAGCTCTCAGACTAATTTCTGTGGTCTAATAAGCATCATAAATAAAGTACAACTTGAATATGCTGTTCCCTCATTTACCCATTATTTTATAAATGCAGTCAATACCTGTAGGCACAATTTGTTAATCTAGTAAAATAGTAATCCCATCACTTATAAGATGACCACACATGGCCCTGCAGACTGTGAATTATCATGGGGGATGAGAAATAACCTAAGATCTACTTAACTCTTCAACAGCTCAGAGAGTGGGCTGGTAGAGGTTCTAAGGCACCAGAAGCGTTTAGTTCCCACTTGCTTGGCGAATGAAGACACATGAGGGCACTAGTACTTAGGGGTGCTTTAAAAATTAATTCAGCTGTGAAAGGTGAAAAAATATATAATACAGGTGTGAGCAAAAAATTCCAAAAATGTGGAGACAGGTGAACACAAACCCTAGTTTTGTGTGTTGAGTTGTGCTGCCCACAAAAGACACCATTAAATCTTCATCCCTGGAAGAGAAACTTTTGGCTGTGAGCTTATTTGGAAACAAAGTCTTTGCAGATTAATCAAACTAGAAAGAGGCCATATGGGATTAGAGTGGGCCCAAAAATTAAGCCAAGGGTAGGAATGATATCCTGACCAAAAAAAAAAAAAAAAAAAAAAAAAAAAAAAAAAAAAAAAAAAAAAAAAAAAAAAAAAAAAAAAAAAAAAAAAAAAAAAAAAAAAAAAAAAAAAAAAAAAAAAAAAAAAAAAAAAAAAAAAAAAGTGAATTTGGGCAAAATACAAGTAGGCAAAGAATGTCATGTGTCAATGGTTGATGGATGCAAAGATTGGAATAATGAGTCAGCATTCCAAGGAAGCCATCGATTGCCTGAAGCTAGGAGAGATCCAAACACCAGGTTCTCAGTTAGGCCCACATGGTCCCTCAGAAGGGGCCAACCTTGCTGGTACTTTGATTTCAGACCTAAGGTCCTCCAGATGTGTGAGGCAATGCATTTCTGTTGTTTTAAACCATGCAGTTTGTGGTGGTTGGTGACAGCAGTCCTACAAAGTGATACTGCACCTAGCTATCGGGGAATAAGGCGGATGTGAGGGCAGAGAGGAGACCTACATGCATGAATCGGAGGGTGGGTGGTGGAAAGAGTCAGGTGTTAGTTGAATTATGAAAGAACTTGAACTTCCCAGAGAGAAGAACAATGCTGAGTGTAGTTAGTAGTGTCCTTTAGTGAGTATTATATGCCAGACGTTATTAAAACTGCTTTGCTTATATTATCCTATGTCACTCTGAGGGCAACCCCTAGAGGTAAGCACGTGACCTAATTTTGGCTATTGTCTCGTGAAGCTGAGGAGAATATTCTTACTTTTCACATATGAAGAAGCAGAGGGAAGGCGATTAATGTGCCTACAAGCACAGAGCTAGCCGTTGATGGAGAGAGGATAAGACCCTAAAAACTTGAGGGGGTCTTGATCTCACTTGATTTGAAATGGGTGTAAGAGCAGGCACCGTGTCTTCCTTTGGATACAGACCTAGATGGATCAGCTGTGCGTTTTCCCTTCTTGTACAGTCTTCTGTTATTTGAATTATTTTTAAAGCTTAAAACATCATCTCCGAGTGGCATAACATATTTTAGTTCACTGTCTGTAAATCAGCGCTAGTTCCTCTTATTATCTTCCATTTTCAGAACGATTTCAAAAGAGAAGTTATTTCCTCTGTGTATTAGGTCACCTAGTCACCATAATTTTGCTGATTTCTCTACTCTTCTTGTCCAAAGAGTGTGTTAATTGCTTCAGGAGTCACACTTTCCCCAGCTTGGCTATAATTAATTGAGAAGACGAGGCCTGGATAACCAAAGCAAAATCGCTTCTTGTCGTCTGTAGTAATTCTCCCCTAAGGATTTTCCCAGTGTTTCTAATTAGAGGAAAATGAACCAGTACATTGGATAGACCCAAATTTCACTTTCAGAAGTTTCTTTAAAATGACTTCGTTTACTTCAAGTTTATAAAACCACTTAGCAAAACTTACATATTTGTACATGACTGTACTGAGAGTTAGGTATGACAGTAGTATTGTCTGTTATCTTATTAATGTAAAAAATTTAAATGGATGTTAGAGTTTAAATTAAACATAGGGCATAAACTGATGTGTTTAAAATGTATGACTAAACTATAGCACAAACATATTTATAAAATATTCAGAGAATAGTTTACCTAAAACTAGTGGGAAGAATCATAACAATAAAGCAGAGAAATGCATAAGGAAAGACTAAAATATATGTTAATGAGAAGAGTAAATGGTTTTTATTACTTTAAACAATAATGTTGCTAATGTTAAAATTAGTCAGTGTGCTGGTATTAGGATTAATTAAAAATACAAATATAGACTTGTCTGATATGTTTATGTGTGAGTGAATGCAGTGGCAAGGAGCAGACACAAAAGCATAATTTATTTATATTTTCCCCATTTTGTTGTTATATATATATGTGCAAAATTTAAGGTTTACAGTGGAGTTGAGCATTTTGTACACATATGTATCTTGTCAAGGTGACAAGGGCTTTCCCACTCTCCTTTTGTCCCTCCCCCTACCCATCCCTCCCTCCCTCCTCTCCCACCCTACCCGCCTCTTTCACTTTGTTTTTCATCTGAAGTTCCATAAGAGTTGTGGTCTGGGCCTCTCAGAGAGACCATTCAATGTTTCACCTTCTGCCTCTCACTCACTTCACTAAGCATGATGTTCTCAAGTTTCTTCCATTTGCCCGCAAAAGCCTCCACGCTGTTGGACTTTATAGATGCATAGTATTCCACTGTGTATAAATACCACAGTTTGTGTATCCACTGGTCTGTTGATGGGTATTTTGGTGACTTCCATATTTTAGCTATTGTAAGTTGTGCTGCTATGAACATGGATATACATATATCTCTGTTGTATGTTGTTTTGGCCTCTTTTGGATATATTCCCTGTAGGGATGTTGCTGGATCAAAGAGGATATTTATTTCTAGTCTTTTGAGAGATCTCCATACTGGTTTCCAAAATGGTTGTATGAATTTACATTACCACCAGCAGTGCAGAAGGGTTCCTTTCTCCCCACAGCCTTTCCAGCACTGATTGCTGTTTGACTTGTTGATATAGGCCATTCTTTCTGGAGTGAGGTGGTATCTTAGCATTGTTTTGATTTGCATCTCTCTTATGGCTAGAGATGTTGAACATCTTTTCATGTATCTATTGGCCTTCTGCATTTCTTCGTGAGTGAATTGCCTCTTCATTTCATTTGCCCACTTTTCAATAGGATCCTTTGTTTTGGTAGGCTTACTTTTCTTCAGCTCACTGTATATTCTAGTTATGAGCTTCTTATCTGAGATGTTGGTGATGAATATTTTTCCCAGTCTGTTGGTTCTCTTTTTACAATGTTGATAGTTTCTTTTGTTATGCAGAAGCTTTTTAATTTGACAAGATCCCATTTGTTAATAATGAGGATAATTTCTTTTTGCTCTTGGTGTCTTGTCAAGAAAGTCTTTGCCTACACCTATGTCTTTTAGAAATTTGCCTAATTTGTCTTCTAGAAGGTTTATTGTTTCATTTTTCATGTCTACGTCTTTGATCCACTTTGATTTGATTTTGGTGCATGGTGACAGGTGTGTGGCTAGATTCATATTTCTGCATGTGGGTGTCCAGTTTTCCCAGCACCATTTGTTGAACAGGCTGTCCTTTCTCCATTGTATGCATGTGGCCTCTTTGTCGAAGATTAAGTAATTGAGAGTATTTGGGTTTGTCTCTGCATCTTCTATTCTGTTCCACTGGTCTGTCTATTTTTGTGCCAGTACCAAACTGTTTTTACAACTATGTCTTTATAGTATAGCCTGATGTCTGGAACTGTAATGCCTCCTGCCTTGGTCTTGTTGCTCAGGATTGCTTTGGCTATTCTTGGTCTCTTTGGCTTCATATGAATTTAAGAATTGTTGTTTCAAGTTCTTTGAAGAAATTTGTAGGTATTTTGTTAGGGATTGCATTAAATCTGTGTATCAGTTTAGGTAGTATAGTCATTTTGGCTATATTTATTTTGCCTATCCAAGAGCAGGGGATGCTTTTCCATTTTCTAGTGTCTCCTATAATTTCTTTCTCCAATGTAATGTAGTTTTCCTTATATAAGTCCTTCACATCCTTGGTTAGGTATACTCCTAGGTATTTAATTTTTTGCTGAGCTATTGAGAATGGAATTATTTTTCTGAGTTCTTGCTCAGTAAGTTCATTGTTAGTATAGAGGAAAGCTATTGATTTTTTTTTTTTTAGTGTTAATTTTGTAGCCTGAGGAGACTGGGCTGAATATTTTTATTGTTTCCAGGAGTTTCGTAGTGGAGATTTTAGGGTCTTCTATGTAGATAATCATATCAT
This sequence comes from Ctenodactylus gundi, assembly GCA_004027205.1. NCBI lineage: Eukaryota > Metazoa > Chordata > Mammalia > Rodentia > Ctenodactylidae > Ctenodactylus > Ctenodactylus gundi. Next base: position 8,588 of record PVKB01004973.1, on the reverse strand, counting down.
CTGCAAATAAGAGTTTGACCTCCTCCTTTCTGATGCAGATTCCTTTATTTTGTTTTCTTGTGCAATTGCCATGGCCAGTGTTTCAAGGACTATGTTGAATAAGAGTGGTGAGAGTGGGCAGCCTTGTTTTGTTCTTGATTTGAGAGGGAACAATTTCAGTTTTTCTCCAATTTCAAATGATTTGATTTTGGTGCCTCCCACAATGCCAAGATGAGGATGAGGCTATGGATAAGTCACTAATACTGAAGCGATCATGTTGGCCAAGTGTCTTTCCTTTGAGATGGGAGAAAAGTGCTTAGAGATTTTAAAGATAAATTTTCTATGCTAAATTGATGTAGGAGAGTTCTGTTTGTCAACCAGCTAGAGACCCATCTCCTCCTTTCTGTGAGGAGTGATTTTCATCTTCAGAGTAGATGAACAAACACATTGGCAGCAGGTTGAATTTTCTAGCATTTATTTCTGAAAAATAATGATCAAAGATTATTATAACTTTTTATCAGCTTCAATAAGGGGTTCTGAGTATCAACTTTTGAAATTTTAGGAGAGAAACTATTGCACATTGATCTTTTTAGAAGAATCCTAGCATGTATTCCTTGTTCTTAGTTGTTATTGCCAGGAAACTATAAGGACACTTTGAAGCACAGGACACGTTCTTAATTTTTGAAATTTAAAATGCACAGCCCTTAGGTGGAGAAAATTACTTTTCTTCAATCATAAATGTAATTAATAGAAAACTTAAAAATGGAATCATCTCCTCGGTAGTTTGGATGTGAGGAGAAGGGGTGTAGGTTTGGGGGTTTGATGACTCACATAGAAAAGAATGAAAAATATTAAATTTTTTTCTAACTCTGCCACAAGCTAATTAAAATGCAAGAAAGCCATTCTTGGTCACACATTTATTAAAAATTGGTTGTCTTAAGGTGCTTTAATTTCAGGGCAGCTTAAGTGTTCCATATTTGTTAATTTGAAAGCAAATACAGGGTTAGGCTTTTCTACCTCCAACGTATCTCCATAAATTCTTGATACCATGAACATTGAGTTCATACTTTGACTTGCAGAATATTCTACACTTAAGTGCATTTTTTGTGATACTTTAAAAATGTATTTTAATAAGATGTTACTTCCTTCATTAATTTGGGCCTGAAGGATGGCTGCTGACACCAGCGTCCTGACTTTAACACTGAACTTGATGCTAAGACCCAAGAGAAAAGCCATATATCTCAGTGCCCAGATTCTTGACAGATGGCATTCCAAGAAGGAGACTAGGACAGACTGTAGTCAGACTGAAAATCTTATTTTCCACTGTGTTCTAGTTGTCTGGTGGGATAGCTCAGAGGTTAAGAGTACTTGCCTGGCCAGTGCAGGGCCCTGGGTTTGATTTCCAGCACCCCACAGGCAGGGCATGGCGGCACAGGACACACCTGTGAAAAATAAAAATGAATAACTAGAAAATAAGGGCCTGTGCCACTGGACCTGGTTCAATTAAAAAAAAAAGTGTTTAAGAGGTTGTTTCCTATAGTGAAGTTTATAGTCTCATTGGCTGCAACAAATGGGTGAAGTCCCATCAGGCCTGAGCTAAAGCCTTCAACTTTTTGAGACTTGTGCTGACTGTTCCTCCTCTATTTCTTAGATCCCTTCCCGTAAGCAGTGAAGCCCTCTGGATCTGACTACCTCAGCTTTCAGCATGTCTTTCTTTCTCGGGTAGAAGAAGAAAAGCGTAGCTTATTCGATTCCACTCTTTTGTTAGTAAAGAGTTTTTCTTCTCTTTGAGAGTAAAATTGCATCTCTGTTGACATTTCATGGACTCATGATTAAGAATTCCCTGGGTATACATACTATCTTGCTATAATTTCTATCTCCATGGAGTTTTGAAACCTATGAACAAAATCACTAATTATTTTAAAAGTTAGTTCCTGAGGAAGTGCAGTCCAATAAAGGGTGTTCACTTCTCCTCACTCCTCATTACCAGAGAAGAGTGATTTTAAGCACAAGATGCATTCCAGACCCACCCGTGATGTCCTGAAGGTCAGAAGCCTTTGTGAACTGCCCAGACATAAGGATCCAAGCTGGCCAACGTATGGCGATTAGCACTCGCGGGAACCAAATTAGAACTGACTCCCCTCCACCCCCAAATAATTTATTTCTCCTTTTATACTGGCCACCACTGGTCAACACACTTTTAATTAAAATGTTTGCTTTAAAAGTTACTGCCACATTTCTTTTGCATGTTAAGGATTTCCATTTGTTCACTTGAACTGAAAAGATTGGGTTAGAGTAACTTAGTTGCAGTTAACTATTTGAATTTCATGATTTTTGTTTTGTGGCTCTGAGGATTGAGCCCTGGTCTTCTCCTCTTCATCTCATTTTTTACTTCCAACCTGAAGACGAGGCCCTGCTGAGTTGCCCAGGCTGGGCTTACGCTTGTGATCCTTCTGCCTCAGTGTTCAAGAGTGCTGGGATTATAGACCTGTGCTACAGGAGCCTATACCTTTTCTTTTTTTATTTTTTGAAATCTGGTTTCTACAAGAATAAAATACGAGAGAGTATAATGATGAAAGGATGTGATGAAATTTGTATTCCCAAGGACACTATTACTGGTTTTGTTTTCTTTTAATGAGTCACTAGCCACTGGCTCTTCAGATGTATATCCTTATGACCCAGGCTTGATTTCTCATGGGCTTTCTGCTCCTTCTTAGTTAAAAAAATTGACTGATGGTCTTCCTTCTTTTAACTCAGGCTGCTCTAGCATAGAAAGAAACATCCTGGTATCATCACAATAGAGGATTCAACTTTCCACTTTCCTGGATAATGCTATTTTTAAAGCTTTCTTATTCTTCAGCCTCTCTTTTTTGGCTTATCCTCCTTGTCACCTTCAAAGTCCCTGTGTCTTTCTCCTCATCTGCCTTGCTGGCCCAGCGCTGTCACTAGAATCTGTGCCGTTGTCCTCTGCTCCCAGCCCATGTGTCTGGGTCTGACCTCCACTTTCCTCATGTCTTGCTCTTTGTTAAGCATTTCAGGATCAAATTATATTTCGCAACAGAAGCCCTGTGGTATTTAAAGAAAGAAAATCTTACCTGGTTAGGAGGTATATAACTTTGAGCAACATTTCAAATTGACAGAAATCTGTATATGATTTATGTAGCGTGTTCTTTCTCCAGGAAGAAAATAAAATCTCTTTATAATCATTAAATAATTTACTCCCACGACTGTCCTCAGAGAGAAATAAATAGAATCATTGTGGTGAGGGCTCATCAAAGTCCACCTGCCTCTGTCCTCTGGGTGGAACTCTTCTGTCTTTTGGGAGGCTTCTGTTCTTAAACAATTTCAGGGAAGTCTGTTTCCAGTATCTGTCACTATGTTTTAATGTATCATTTTATATTGGCCTTCAGAAGTAGAGGGCACATTCCCAATGCCATTTTGCACCAGATCTGAGATTAAGAAAAGCGGAATAACAAGGCTTACAAAGAGTATGTGCTGTGGGATTTGATTGGTCACTATAATGATAGTGACTATAAAACAAGCCTTCCCTGCAATTAACTGTGATTCTAAGATTACACAGTTCTCAAGAAAGGAGACAGGGGAAGATTTATGCTCCAGGCTACTATAGTACATGTAGTTGGGTTCTCTAGGGGAATAGCATCGATAGAATATCTAAGTCTAATCTTGCAAGAGTATTTATTAGGTAGGTTTGGGGGATGAAAGCTAAGAGACTTCACAATCTGTGCCCTGTGGAGCTAGGATACTGGTAACTGCTGAGCCTGGGTACATGGAAATTTCAGAGCAAGAGAAATCAAGGACTTGGTTCCCTTCCAAAGTAGAAGGCCTGGCAGCTCACTGTAGGGTTGTAGGTACAAATCTGCCTTGGAAGGCTAAAGAAACTAAAGGCCAATGTCCGAAGGCAGCAGCAAAGACATGGGGACACTTCTTTTCTTCTTTCTCTTTTTACTCTACCCAGACTACAAGCTTGTAGGTGCCACCCACATCTAGGATGGATCTTCCTCCCTCCATTGTGGTCTACAAATCCCACAACCTGGAACTGTGCTTTGCTAAGCTGCTGTGGGTTTCTCAACTCTTTCACGTTGAGAGATCATGATTAATGATTGGGTGAGAATACATCTACAATTTATTTTATGTCAAAGTTTTAAAAAAATCACTCTCTTTGTGGGTGGGAAGCTGGAAATGGAATTATATGGTGGGGCCAGAGCTGGAGGCAGAGATAAATCTCTACATATGTGGTAGGACAGAGCCAAGTCAGGAAGGAAAAGTGAGCCAGCACACTCCCTTCCAGGTCAAACCACAGCATCTTCCCCTTCCAGCCAGGCCCCCCTCTCAGTGGCACCCAGTATCCATAGGTGCATGAGGCTTTGGGGGGGCACTGTAGATCCAAACCATAGCGTTCCACCCCTTGCCTCCAAAAGACTCATGTCCACCTTCTTAAGCAAAATGCACGTAGTCTTTCTCCAAGAGCTGCCAGAGTCTTAACTGATTTAGCACTGCTGACAAGTTCAAGTCCAAAGTCTCCTCTGAGATGCCAGGAGCTGTGAGCTGTCAGCTGTGAGCTTCCGTGAAAACAAGAGTTAAGTACTTCCAACTAAAACAGCACAGAGTAAATATTCACATTCTAAAAGGGAGGAATAGAAGGATGAAGGACAGTTGAACAAAACAAGTTCTAAATCTGGCAGGGCAAGCTCCAAATTCAGCACCTCGATAAACTGTGGTGAGACTGAACTCCTAAGGGCTTAGGTGGCCCTGCCCCTACAGTGTTGCCTCCTACTCAGTCTTCATCTTTTCTCCTTTAAGCTGAAGTTTGCTCATAGTCTGCCCCTTTTCTTAGTGAGTACTTATGTTACTGGCATCTTCAGATATCCAGGGTCTCCATTGCACCGTAGGTTTCTCCTTCACAACATCATACACCACCCCCCCCCCACCCCCACCCCGGGACATACTGCTTGGCCTTCAAGGCCTTTCTTTGAAGTCTGAGTGGAAGCTTCCATGAACACACAGCTCTTGCACTCTGCAAAACAGTAATGCCAGGATGTATGGGTGTTGCCTTGATCTGCCACTGGCCTGAGCAGTAGCCTGGCCCCCTTGGACAATTGCTGCCAAGGTGTTTGTGTTCTTAGATGGATGAGCTGCAGCCAATATTTTCCTCTTGGGCCCTTAGGTGCAATTCTTGCACAAGGTCTTCGCTTCCCCACCCTTGAGTGGTTCAAGGATAGGGTCTTGTTGACCTTTGAGATGCCGTCAGGCTGTCCTTCCCATCGTCCTGATAGTAAGCAGTTGGTTTCTTTTTTAACTCCAATGTCTTTAATTTCCTTTGCTCATTGGCCCCACCACTGCAAGCCCCTCCGTTTAGCAAAAATACAAGCTTTCTCTCATTTTTTCTGGCCATTACCATAGAGTTGGCATTCCGCATGTGGAGGAGCCATGTAGGAGCCTGAATATCAGGCTGCCTTGATTGGTAGTCCACCACCCCTAATTTCAGTTTCAGGCAAATTCTCTGGGCAAGGCAAAATGCCAACAAACTTTCTGCCTGCAGGTGACATGCATAGTTTTTAGAATACTTACCATTACAATTTTCTTTCCTGAAATATCTTGAGCTGGACTTTTCCAATCCACACTTCTATCAGCATTCTAATCTTCTGAGCTCTGACCAGAATCTCCCATCAAGCTCGGCTCAGAGCACTCCAAGGTTTCTTCAGCCAGCATCCTCAAACTTTTCCAAATTCCTGTTAAAAACCAGTTTCAAAGGCTTCTAAACTGCGTGGTAAGGTGAAGTCATAGCAACAACCCCACTTCTCTGATACTAATTTCTGTCTTAGATACTTTCTTGTTGCTGGTAAAGAATATTCACCATCCACAACTTTAGGGAGGAAAGGTTTACTTAGCTCACAATTTTAGAAGGTCACGGTCCCTTCACACGTAGGTAGCTGTAGATGATAGAACTACATGGCAGGTCCAGAGCAGGAGGAAGAGTCTTCATAGCACGTCAGGGAGGAAAGGCAGAAGTCAGCACATACCCCTCCATGTCAAGCTCGAAGCATCTTGTCCCTTGCAGCCAGGCCCTGCCTCCTAACTGCACAGTGTCCATTGGTATCTGAGGCTTTTGAGGGTATACTTCAAACCACAACAATGATCACAATATACCCCTTGTCAACTGGACATAACTCTGTAAGCCACACACATCATACATACTAATTCTCTCCCCAGAATAGACAATAGAGATTTTCTTTGAATGATGATGCTGATTCTTCTCTTGACATTCCATAATCTAAATATTATAATACACTAACACTACTTAAGTATTGGTATTAAGTCATTAACACTGTGTTAAAAAAGGAAAAGATAATTGCTTAACATATGTGCATATATGCATAAGCAAAATGAAGTAGAAGAAGTACTCATGGCAATTACAGCCCTTGTTTCTATAACTGGTCACATGGTCACAGTATTTATAACTACCTCTTCCTACTACTGTTCTGTATTCCTTTGACCTTCAAGTACATCATCAGATCTTAGTTCTTTATGTGGCAAGTTGACCCATACCTTCATTCTTAAAAGTTCTGGGTCATTTGTTACCCTGCCTGGATTGAGTTATTTTAGTTTCTCAATGACTTTAATATTAACAGCAGGGTGTGATAATGCTAGAAGCTGTCCTAATGGATCTCCTACATTCTGTACATAGTCTTTCTTACCTCTGCTTTGGAGTAGGAGTCCAATTTTCCCTGGTAGTCTGGATCAGTCACCTCACCAACATTTTAACTCTCTTTTAGCTTGTTGACTTAATGGCATGAGGACCCCATTATGACTAAGGGAAGTTTTAACTTGAACCACAGTTCAGTGGATTCATGGGTGTGCCTTGTTGTTAGAAGCCTTCTCCCTCCCCACCTAGAACTAGACTTCTAGGCCAGCAGCACAGGAGACAGTAATATTGACCATGAAATAGGCCTTCCCTATCATTAGTTATATTGCTATGACCGCTCAGTTCTCAAGCTAGCAGATGAAAGAAGGTTTATATGCAGGGCTGCTATCTTAGGTAAAGTATAAAGAAGATAAAAATTCCTTGGGAGGCGGGTCAGTGGTTCAAGACTTGAACTGTTGCTTTCCCCATCACCACTTTACTTCTCTATGTTCTTCGTCCTCTCTCCCTCTTCTCTTTAACCTCATCGCTTTCTCTTCTCTTCCTTGTTGGAATTCTTAGAGCCAAGCTCCAACTTGCAACTCTTGAAATTGATAAATTCCTCAAAATTCTTTCTCCATCTGGATTTTTTTTTTTTTGCATGAGTGTGTACATCTGGTAGGTTTCTTCATTTCTCTCAGGATCTATGTGAGCATGTTTTCTCAGTGAGGCCTTTCTGAGAACTGTACCCTAAATGCATCCCTGTCACAAATATGCCTACTCCTTCCCCTGCTTCTGGCTTAATCATTCTTCTTAGTGCTGACTATCACCTCAGCTGTCGACTCATGTGTCTTGTTTCTTATCATTTGTTTGTATTTCCTGAAAATGGAGCATGTAAGATACACCAAACTACGAATTTCTGTCTACCAGGAAACTCCCTCTTCGTGGTAATAATTCAGCCTAGAAAATAATGTGTTCTGTATTAAGATATTAACTAGGAGATGATATTTCATTGTAATAGGCAGAAAAACAGATGCATTGTATATCAACTCATAACCCACCACCAATTTTCCAACATAAATCTCAAATGTTGCAAAACATTTACACATTAGGAGAAAGCTATCAAGTAAGAATGTAATGCATGAAAAAAATCCCTTTTTGTGCTTCAAGCAGATAATTTAGTTATACAGTACAGGCAGTTTCATATCACTTCGTGGAGTCAGAAGTCTCTCAGACAAACCCCCCTTGTTCGTATTATGGTATTCAAAATATCTATGTGTAATTTTACCATTGCCTTCAAAATATAACTCAAAACTCTTCATGCATAATATTTAGTGAAAAACTTGTATTTGAGTTACAGGAAAATAATTTTATTCTAGATACATATTTTTACTGAGGTATTAATACTAACATATGTTATTGAATGATAGGCATTTAAAAAAATTGGATATTAACAGTCAAGAGGTATTCTATCCAGAAATTATTAACAGAGAAACAGTCTTCAGAGTGTCCCAGAATTTTATTCACTGCCCATAGTTCTTAAAAATATAGTTGGGCACAATAAGGAGTTGAAGGATGAAGTAAGAACATTCAGTCTTTACTGGGTTCTGTGTGGTCGTTTGCCCAGAAGGGCCACTGTGCAGATTCTTGCTGTGAAACAGTGCAAGGTCTACTTCAGAAAATCTAGGGGAACAAGATGACACCAGGAAGAAAATGGGCTACGATGATGTGGGGTCTGCTAACCTTTCTTGAAAAGGTGTGACACAGTGCAAGTCATGACCTTCTGAAATCCGGTTTCTTGCTCTGTGCAAAAGAGAAAAGAAGATGTTAAAATCCTTAAGATTCATTTCAACTTAACTAGGCTATCATGTATAAATAGAAACCAAAAATTTCCTCTGGAGAAGGTATTTTGAGTAGATTCAGTGATAATTGCCTAGCGCAGTGCATGGCACATGGCCACTGTCCCATA
>PVKB01004972.1:0-116431 GCA_004027205.1 Ctenodactylus gundi | reverse complement strand
ATTATTACTGGTGATTTTATTTTCTTCTTTGTACTTTTTCTTAACTCAAATTTTCTACAACCCACACAATTAAAACAGGCTACTAAAATAAAAAGTAGCAGACAGTCATATCACCTGGAGATGCTGAATGCAGCCCCTTTAAGGACCCTAAGCGTTACCTTGAGGATGTTTTGGCACTCAATGAAGTCACTGTGGAGGTGGCTGGTGGCATACAGCTTAAGGAGCAAATGAGGAAGTCCACTCCATTTGGACTGTTTGTCTCTTTCTGTCAAAAAAGCCTCAGTGAACTGTGAATAAAAAAAAAAATTTTAAGAAGATTTTATCAGCAAAAAAAAAAGTACTATAAGCAAATATGGCAAAAGAAAGCAGCTGATTCTCAAACATACCCAGAAATACAACCCATAGACCTCTTGGTACAAATCTCTGAAACTCCTGAACAGTCCACAAAAGAGAAGTCCAACTTCCCACCTATTGATAAAACACCCTTCATAATCTGTCCCCTACTTTCCAGCATCATCCCTTTGCCAATGAACACTCTCGGTTCCAAAGCATGAATTCTCTCTATGGTTCTCTGTATATGTTTTTCGCCTGCCTAAAATGCTCTCTCCCGGCCTTTTCTAGCTAAAATATTCCTTTTCCTTTAAAATGCAAGCCAAATAGCCAAAACTATTCCTTAAGTGCTTTCCGCTTTCTCCTAAGAGATTATGTGAATTCTTCTCTGGGATTTATCTAACTGCATAATTTATATCCGTGTAACATAGTTAATGGTTCATCTGAGTTGATCACAACTCTTCAAAACAGGCACCGAATTGCATCACTCCCCCACAAGCCCAATCCTCCTCAATCTCAGCAGATTCAATAAATGTCTGAAGGCATGCACAACAGGAACACAATGACAGAAACATTAATAGATTATGACAATTTCCACTAACACTTTTGAGAAGTACCATTCATTATGGGGGGGGGGGGGAGAGACATAAGCATTTGTCCCTCAGTCAAATCAAATGCTCCCTGTAACTACTGCCACAGGAAACAGATTCTTCAATTATATTTTGGTTCTATCCAAACATCTATCAATGCCTGTGGTAATGGGCAAGTCCTGTCATTCTTCCTAAGCTTGTTTTCTTATATTACAAAAATAAAGACAATACTGGGGATATCATGAAGTCATGCAATGTTCAGGAGAATGATCATATTAGGATGAAATGTACAAATTTCTATCACTACACATCAGACATCAAACAGCAATTTCATACTGTTCAAACAAGTTCAAATCAATGTAAGCTTAAAAATAATGAAAATACATCTTTCTCTTCCTTGAAAAGTAAATAAAATAAACAGATAAATGGTTATGGATTCCATTAAGCAGTGCTTAACGGAAGCTTATAGCTATCAATGACAATACTAAAATTGGAAAAGAGATCAGAAACCAATAATCTGAACTTTTACCCTAAAACAGGAAAAAAAGGAATAAACAAAACAATCAAAAAGAAAAAAAGAAAAGATTATAGCAGAAATAAATAAGGAATGGAAAAATTATGCAGAAAAAAATCAATAAAACCTAAAGTTTCAAGGTTTTATGAAAAGATCAACCAAGCTGACAAACCTTTAGCTGAAAAGTCAATAAAAGAGATAATATTACTACCAGGCTTACAAAACTAAAAAAGATTATAATGGAGTAATGTGAACATCCCATGCTTACAAATCATATAACCTAAGAAAAAAAGGCAAATGACAAGGAAACAAGTTGTGAAACTGACTCAAAAACACACACAATATCTGAATAGATTTGAAATTTTAAAAAAATGAGGGACTGAATCACTGATTAAAAACCAAGCAAGCAAAACCATACAAAGAGAAGCACAGATCCTGAAAGATGGCTTCACTGGCATACTCTACCAAACATTTAAAGAATTTTTCCATGAAAATACGACAGTCATTTTAAGGAAACTTAATCTATAAAGCCAACATTACTCTGGTAACCAGACAAAATATCCAGACATCATATCATGAGAATATTACAGATATCTCTTATTAATAGAGATGCAAGCAGTGATTTTAAAACTCACATAATTTGGCACAAAAACAGATAAACCAATGGAACAGATTTAAGAATGCAGAGACAACTCCAACACCCTCAGCCACCTGATCTCTGACAAAGGAGCCAAAATCATACACCAGAAAAAAAAAAAAAAGTTAGCCTCTTTAACAAATGACGTTCGAAAACTTGATAATTTCCATGGAGAAGAATGAAACTAGACCCACATCTTTCATCATGTACCAAAATTAAACTAAAATGGAACAAAGACCTAGAAACTAAAGCAGAAACACTAAATTGCTAGAAGATAAAATAGGCAAACCCTTGAAGACAAAGGCATATGCAAGGACTTCCTCAACAGAACACTTACAGCTTGAGATAACACCAAGAATCAACAAATGGGATTTTGCCAAATATAAATGCTTCTGCACAGCCAAGGAAACAATCAACAGAGTGAAGGAAGAACCAACAAAATGGGAAAATATTTTTGCTAGCCACTCCTCAGACAGGAGGTTATTATCTAGAATATACAAAGAACTGGAAACAATTAGATCCATAAAATAAAAGATTCAGTCAAAAACTGGGCAAGTGAAGTAGACAGTTTTCAGAAGAGGTACAAACAGCCAATAAATACATGAGAAAATATTCATCGTCTTTAGCCATTAGAGAAATGCAAATCAAAAGAACACTGAAGGTCTATCTTACTCCAGTAATAATGGGTTTTGTCAAAAACAAAAAATAAATGCTGGCAAGGTTGTGAAAAAGAAAAAGAAACATTTCCATATTGTTGGTGGAACTAGTGCAACCATTACGGGAAGCACTACAGAGATTCCTCAAAAACCTGAAAATAGATATCCCATTAAAACCCAGTTTTACCTCTTCTGGCCAACTTCCCATAAGAGTTAAGAGTCATCATACAAGAATGATATATGCACACCCATGTTTATAGCAGCACAACTTATAATAGCTAAATCTTGGAAGTAGCTGATATGTCCACCAATACGTGAATGGATAAAAAAATTGAAGAACAGATGAAGATGTGGTATATTTACAAAAGAGTACTACTTTGCCATAAAGACAGACAAATTTGAGTCATTTGTAGGAAAATGAATGCACCTTGAGACCTTTATGGTTACAATATGAATCAGAAACAGAAGGTTCAATATTTCATGATTTCAATTCTAACATGAGAAAGCCAAATACAAAAAAAAGTAAAAGAAAACTAAGAGTGACGGAAGAAAATAAAACAGGATGATAGAGATTGTGGAGAAGGAGTGAGACACAGTAAGAGGAAAGGGTAAGAGAAGCAAAACGATCACAGTAAGGTACATACAGGCACCAACTCCTCCAACTGAATATAATTATTTTATGTCACAAATACTAATTAAAATAAATTTGGGGAAAACAGATGAAAAAATCCTCAGCGCAATACTACCAAACCAAATTCAGCATCATACAAAAAAGATTATACATCATGACCACACAAGGTTTATCCCAGGAAAGCAAGGAGAGTTCAATATATGAAAATCAACTAATAAAGCATATCAACAGATTACAGAAGAAAACCCTCATGACATAATACAAAAAGAGTAAAAGACAAAAATCAAACATGATTTTGTTATTAAAGCACTGGACAAACTAGGAATGCAAAGGAATATTCTTTATCAGTAAGACGGAGTTTACAAAAACCCACAGCTGATGTAGAAAGACTAAACGCTTCCCTAATAAGATCGGGTAAAAAATAAAAATGTCTACTCTGATTATTTTTACTTGACACTGTGCTAGAAACTGATTTTTAGAAAAAGACAAAGAAAGAAAGAGCATCCAGAATGAAAAGAAATAAAACTTTCTATTTGTAGATCGCAAGACCTTGTCTATCGGTTCCATTTGTAAACAACATTGAAAGGAATAAATTATTTCCAAAAAGCCATATAAACCTACAACACTCCAAAAGTGAAGGAAAAAAATTCCTGGGCAAACAAAAACTTACCAGTAGACAAAAAACGTTAAAATATTCTCTTAAGACAAAGAAAATATTACAGTAGAAACTCAACCTACACAAAATTTTAAAGATGGAACAAATGAACAATATGAAAAATGACATTTTTATTCCAAAATTTAACAATTACTTAAAATAACAACAGTAACAATGCAACAGGTTATTACAGCATTCAGAAAAGTGAACTGAGTAACAGCAATTTAAAAAGTGATGGGAGACAGTAACTAAGAATACTCTGTAAAAGTGTACTTACACCAACCATGAAGCAGCACAGCCTAATTACAAGTGGACTTACATTTACCACAAATGAATACTGCAAACGGTAGGGCAATAACTAAAAATGGCTTTAACAGAAGTGTAACTGACACACCAAAAGAAGAGACAATGTAATCACATCAAATGCTCAATCTGGGAGGCTAATGAAAGAGGATGATAAGTTCAAGCCCTGACTGGGAAACTCAGTCACTTGGTGAGATCCTATCTCAAAAAATAAAAACAAAAAATAAAAAAAGAGGCCCGGGATTGTAGCTCACTGTGAATCGCCTGGGTTCAATCCTCAGCCACACCCCCCCACACACCCCCACACACCCCCCCACCCCCCCACACACACCCACACACACACCACCACCACCACCAAAGAAGGAAGAAAAAGATGGGAAGGTAAAAAACAAAGAACAAGCATAATAAACGCCAGGTACAAACATGGTAGACATTTAGCCAACATTATCATTAATCACTGTAAACATGAGACATAGATTTAAAAAAAAAGACTACAGCACATAATCTTATGCTGTAATAAGAAACAAAATTCTCTCTCTCTCTCTCTCTCTCTCTCTCTCTCTCTCTCTGTCTCTCTCTCTCTCTCATTACTTTCACAGCACTGGGGATTGAACCGAGATTGCTCTATCACTGAGCTACCCACCCAGATTTTTTGTTTTGTTTTGTGTTTGTTGCTGTAGTTGTTTTGGAGGTACTGAGTATTGAACGCAGGGCCTCTGCACTGTGTTACATCTCCCTTTTTCATTTTTTTATTCTGAGACAAAATTTGCTAGGTTACTTAACTAGGCTTGAACTTGTGACTCACCTACCCAGCCTTTTTATTTTAAGGCAAGCTCTCACTAATTTGCCTAGGCTGGCCTCAACTTTGTAATCATCCTCCCTTAGCCTCCAGAGAAGCTGGGATTACAGGCATGCATTACTTTACCTGGCAAGAAACCCACTTTAAATATAAAGATGTAGACAGATTAAAAATAAAAGAATGAAGAAAGATAAACCATATTAACACTAATTAAAAGAAATCTTAATTAGTTATATTAATTTCAAACAAAGATTTCAGAAAAGTAAAATTTACCAGGGATAAAAAGAGCATTACAAAAAGGCAAAGGAGTCAATTCTCCAAGAAAAGAAGGCAGTCATTAACATATATGCACTTCACAATACGATGTCAATATGTGAGGTAAAAACTGGAAAAAAATGCCAACCATGGTAGCATATGCCTGTAATCTCAGCATTCTGGAGGGTGGGACAGGAGGATCACAAGTTCTGGGCAAGCCTGGGCTACATAGTGAGAGAGTTCAAGGTCAGCCTAGACTACATATATAGAAAGACCCTGCCTCAAAAAAACATCAACATTGAAGAATTGCCAGGTGAAACCAACAAATCTACAATTATAGCTGGACTTCAATATCTCTCAGAAAATCATTAATATGACTGACATGACCACTACCTTCAATCAACCAGAACTGACATTTATAAAACATTTCACCGAACAACTGCAGAATATACATAATTCTCAAGCTCACATGGAACTGTTATCAAATATGCCGTATTCTGGACGACACCTCAGCAAATTTTAATACAGTACATTCAGACAAAAATGCAGTGAAGCTAGAAATCAATTGATACATTGTTGAAAATCCCAAAATAACGAGATAAAACAATATATTTCTAAATAACATATGTGTCAAAGAAATCTCCAAAGAAATTCAGAAGTATTCTGGACCAAATAAAAATGAGAATACAATTTATCAAAATTTGTGGGAGATGGCAAAAGCATTGTGCAGGGAAATTTCTAACACTGAATGTACATATAAGGAAAGAATATCTGTAATCCATCATCTAAGCCTCCGCCTTAACAAACCAGTGAATAAGAGCAATTTAAGTTTAAAGAAAGTATAGAAAAAAGAAAAAAAGTGGGAACAGAAATTACTAACTACAGAAACTATTCAAATACATGGAGATTAAATAGTACATTACTGAACAAGGAATGGATCACAGAAGAAACCAAGAAAGTAATCACCAACTTCCTAAAGTCAAATGAGAATGGACATACATCATACCAGAATCTTTGGGCACAATGAAAGCAGTACTAACATGGAAATTCAAAACTATGAGTACACATGTTAAAAAAAGAACAATTTGAAACTAACGATCCAATGATGTAGCTCAAAGTCCTTAAAAAACAAGAACGAGGCAAATCCACAAGTAGTACAAGGAAGGAAATTTTAAGAATCAGAGCAGAGATCAACCAAACTGAAATTAAAAGAAAAAAATAGATCAATGAATCAAAGAGTTGGTTCTTTGAAAAGATCGATAAAACTGATAAACCTCTAGCCAAACTCATTAAAAGGAAAGAACCCACATCAATGCGATTAGAAATGAAAAAAGTGAAATCACAACAGAAACTGTTGAAATCCTGAGAACTGTAAGAAATGATTTTGAAAAACTGTATTCCAACAAATTAGCAAACTCAGAAAAAACAGATAAATTCTTTGACACACATGATAAACCAAAATTGAGCTAAGAAGATATAGAAACTCTGAATAGAGCAATAACCAAGAATGAAAGTGAGACAGTGATAAAGAATCTACCAACAAAGAAAACCCAAACACCTGATAGATTCACTGAAGATTTTTATCAGAACTTTAGGGAAGAGTTAGTGCCAATGCTCCTTAAATACTTCCATGAAATTGAAAGACAAGGAACATTGCCCAACTCCTTCCTGAAAGCAGGTATCATCTTGATTCTCAAACCAATACAGACCTCACAAAGAAAGAAAAGTACATGCCAATTTCCTTAATGACGACTAAAGCAAAAATCCTCAATAAGATACTTGAAAAAAGAAGGCAATAAATTATTAAAAAGATCATACACCATGACCAAGGTGGCTTCATTCCAGAGATGCAAATCTGTTTCAACATAAGCAAATCAATTAATGTAATACACCTTATCAACAAAAGCAAGGACAAAAACCCACATGATCATCTCAACAGATGCAGAAAAAGCCTTTAACAAAATATAACACCCCTACTGGATCAAAACTCTAGCAAAAATAAGGTATAGAAGGACCCTTCTTCAAGCTAATAAAAGCAATTCATGACCATCCTGCAGCCAACATCATCCTAAACAGGGAAAAACTGAAAGCATTTCCCTTCAAACCAGGAATAAGACAAGGGTGTCCACTCTCACCACTCCTATATTTACCATAGTGCTCAAATTCTTACAGTAATCAAGCAAGAGACTGGAATAAAGGGAATACACACAGAAAAGGAAGAAGGCAAACTATCTTTATTTGCAGATGACATGATCCTTTACATAGATGATCCCAAAAATAATAAAATTCAGCAAGTTGCAGGACATCAAAATCAATACACAAAATTTAGTAGCACTCCTCTATATCAACAAAGAAATCACAAAAAAGAGGTTAGAAAGACAATTCCATTCACTGTTAATTCAAAGAAAATTATATACCTAGGAATCAACCTAATTAAGCAAGGGTAGGCCCTTTTTACTGAGAACTATATAGTATTCTGAAAAAAAAAAAATCCAAGAGAATTTTAGAAAATGGAAAGACATCTCCCTGTTCCTGGATAGGCAGAACCAAGACTGGCAAAAAAGGCCATACTACCAAAACTGATATTCAGATTCAATGCAATCCCAATTAACATACAAGCAGAATATTTTTACAGAATTAAAAAAAAAACGACCTGAAAATTTATATGGAACCAGAAGTGTCCAAGAGTAACCAAAACAATCCTAAGCAACAAAACAAAAGCAGGAGGCATCATAATACCAGATATCAAATTATATTACACAGCAACAGTGATTAAAAATAACATGTTACTCGCACAAAAACAGACAGGTTGATCAATAGAACAGATTTGAGGACGCAGAAACACCCCAAAGGTATCTTCAACCATCTGATCTTTGACGAAAAGGCCAAAAATATGCAATGGAGTAAAGGCAGCCTCTTTGATAAACAGTGCCAGGAAAACTGGATAACCACATGTAGAAGAATGAAACTAAATCCACAACTTTCACCATGCACCAAAATCAAATCAAAATGGATCAAAGACTTATTGAGCTTATTGGAAGAAAAAGTGGTGAAACCCTTGAAGACATAAGTGTAGGCAAAGACTTTCTCAATAAAACACCGAAGCACAAGAGGTAACACCAAGAACTGACAAACAGGACTGTATGAAATTAAAAAGCTTCTGCACAGCAAGGGAAACAAACAACAGAGTGAAGAGAGCACCCACAGAATGGGAAAAAAATATTCGCTAGCTATTCCTCAGACAAGAGACTATTATCAAGAGTACACAAAGAACTGGAAAAAAAAATCAGAACCTCCAAAATAACCCAATCAAAAATTGGAAATCTGAAATGAATGAACAATTCTCGGAAAAAGTCCAAATGGCCAATAAATACATAAAATAATGTTCAACATTTTTAGCCATTAAAGAAATGCAAATTAAAACAACACTCAGAATCTACCTAACTCCGGTAATAATAGTTGCTATTAACTCAAAAAATAGGGGCTGGGGAAATGGCACAGTGGTCAAAGCACTTGCCTTGTAAGTGCAAAGCCCTGAGTTCAATTCTCCAGCACCACATAAAGGTGGGAATGGTGGCGCATACCTGTAATCCCAGCCGAGGCTGTGAGGAAAAAGGCACCCTCCTACATTGCTGGTGGGACTGCAAACTGATACAACCACTATGGGAAAGCAGGGTGGATATTCTTCACATAACTGAATATTGACAATCCATTTGACCCAGCTACAGCTATATCTCTTCTGGGCATCTTCCCAAAAGAGTAAGTCATCATACTATAGTGACACATGCATACCCATGTTTATAGCGACACAATTTACAACAGCTAAATCTTGGAAGAAGTCAATACACCCAAACAAGTAACTGGATAAAGATGTGGTATATATACACAGAGTACTACTCTGTCATCAAGAATGCCAAAGTTGAGTCGTTTATGGGTAAATGGATGCACCTTGACTTGGTAGGCTGAGGCAGGACTGCCATGAGATCGCAGGCAACCTGGGCTCCACAGTGAGTACAGGATTAGTCTGAACTAGACTGACACCCTATCGCAAAAGAAACACTCACACACACACACACGTCTCAATAAAACTTTAATAAAGAAATATTAAGTAAACAAAATAGGTATAATATTTTAAAAGCAAATACGATATTAAATACACTTAACTCCCTAAATAACAGTTACTACATTAAATGTAAATGTGCTAAATGCTCCAATGAAGAACAAAGTTTGTAATGCTGCCTACCTGAGAAACACAGAAAGCTAAAGGCAAAAGAATAGTCTGTTAGTCCCTTGCCCATCCCTGGGACACAATACTGGACACCCACGACTTCAGAGATGAAAGGTTTATTTTACTGCACCATTTCAGATCTCAGTTCACTCATGGGCAGCTGGCAGTGGTGGAAGGGTATGGTGGGGGAACTAGCTGGACAAAAACGGCTCATCCCAGGGCAGTCAGAAAATGAAGAGGTCAAAGAAGGAGGCCAGTGAGAGAGGCATAACCTTCTAGGTCATGGTGCTGTGACCACCCACCCTTGACAGACCCACAGCATAAGAAATCAATGGGTTAGTCCATTAATTAACCTGCATGATGCATGTGAGGCCAGTGAGTGTCAACAGACTAGTGAACATAAATGCATTTCTCAACCACAAGGCTCCATATTACTCAGAAAAAAATATACTTACAAAAACGTACAGGCCAAAGGAGAAATTAAAGCAGAAATTCAAAAATATCTTGAATGAAAATTAAAATCTTAAATATTATATATCAACTAAATCCATATTTAGTGACCATTACAAAACTAATATGAACTGGACATGGTGGCACACTCCTGTAATCCCAGCACTTGACAGGCTGAGGCAGTAAGATTGCTCTAAGTATGAGAGTAGCCTGGGCGACAGAGTGAGTTCAGGACCAACCTGGCCTACACAGTGAGACCCTGTCTTAAAAAAACAAAACTAAACTAAAAAACAAAACCCCACAAAACTGATATAAAAGCCTCATCAAAGGAAATTATAGGTTCATTCATGTAAACACAAGGAAAAAATGTCTAATGAAAAAATCAGTGAAGAATGGACCTCTGAAACTATGCCTCACATAATTTTTGTTCAGGCTGGAGGAATTAGCACAGTGGTTAGAGAACCTGCCTAACAAGCATAAGGCCCTAAAGGCAATCCACAGCACATAAACCAGGCACGGTGGCAAATGCCTATAATCCCAGCACTTGGGAGGCTGAGGCAGGAGGGTCGCAATGAGTTCGATGCCAACCTGGCCTATAAAGCGAGTTCATGACCTTGTCTCAAAATAGTAATAATTTTCGATCCTTTGTTATTCTCAGTTTTTTGGTCACAGAATTGGAAAGCTAACGCATATGTCTAAATTCATACCTCAAAAAAGGGAGTTAATCCATGCAATATTCTGCCTTATGCTGCAACACAGTTTCTCAAAAAAAAAAAAAAAAACCTCTTTCAGATATCAAAAAAGAGGAAACGCTTATTCTTAACACTAAACAAAAAAATTATACAGGAGCTGGAGGAATGGCTCAGTGGTTAAAGCGCTTGCTTCACCAAGTGGTTAAGTACTTGAGTTCAATTTCCCAGCACTGCATAAAGCCAGACATGGTGGCGCATGCCTGTAATCCCAGCACTAGGGAGGCTGAGACAGGTGGACTGCCTGAATCTAAGGCCAGCCTGGCCTCCATAGTGACTTCAGGACCAGCCTGGGCTATAGAGCAGACCCTGCCTCAAAAAAAATTATACAAAACAATTTAATTGTTGTACATATTATGATTCTGTTATACACACTAATGACATCATTACCATAATATACTTACTACCAACAATCAAAGCTATAACCACAATGGGAGAATAGTGGAGACAAATAAGGTGGCATCAGCTGCTGCAAACCAAACCCCAACTGTCTCCAAGAAGAAATAGGTATTACATTACAAAGTCAAGGGATTCCTGGTTCTCTAGTACGTTAGGTCATTTTTTTAAGTTTAGAAGTTGTTTAAACTTAGAATCACAACATTAATCAATCCCACTAGAGAGCAGACAGTTGATCTTATGTCATGCGGCCACATCCCCATTAAATGTTTATTATTTATTTTTTTTCTTTTTTCAGGCAGGATCTCATTTTATCGTCCAGGTTGGTCTTGAACTCACTATGCAGCCCAGGCTGGCACTCACAGCAATTCTCCTGCCTTAGCCTTCCAAGTGCTGGTATTACAGGCATGTGCCACAACGCCTGGCTTATTTTTTATGTGGTGCTGGAGAACTGAACACAGGACCCTGCACATACTAGGCAAGTGCTCTCTCTATCCAGTTATACCTCCAGTCCTTCTTAGGTCACTTTTTTTCCCCCAAAAAAGCTACAATGTGGACAATACAGAATTAGGCCCCGGACTGCTGCTGTCTTTGTTTGAAGCCTCATGACATCAGAGATCCACATTCAACCCAAACACTGAACTTCATAAGGAATTTATTGCTACCTCTACACTGGCTTATAAGACACTTACTTTCACTTAAAAATAGCCATTTGGGGAGGCTAAGGGCAAGCCCAGTGGTTAAAATGCTTGCTTGCCAAGCACAAGGCCCTGGAGCTACACAACAAGACCCCGTCTGTAGTCATTTGGGTGTTTTCCTTGGGAACATCTGAGCACTGTGATAAAAGCAGCAGCAGCTAGTCGTGTTCAAAGCTCAATACCGGCCGGCATGTGCGTTCCACCCCCAGAGCACTTGTGGTTTGACAGTTTGCAGCAGTGCTAATCTCTTATGTTAAGCTCTTTAGGCTGTCAACCTGTTTAGCCACTGTGACATTTCTGGACATTTAGCTTTCATTCATTTTTACCGTTTCCCTTTTAAAATAACAATTGAATTGCATAAAGATAAACGTATATGTTACTTGTTAAGTTTATGATTATCTAATGTCCCAAAATATTAAACTAAGTGCAACTAAATAAAAGCCATAAAGGATTATTAATAAACATTAAATATGTTATTAGGTTATTCTGAGGACAAACGTTAACTACTAAATACTTACATCCATTTTAATGGTTTCTGTGTATATATTTTGGCATGAATTTTAGTTCTTGTGAATACAAAGACTTTCTGGTAAAATTAATATAGTTTGTGTGAGAATTTACTTATCCAGGGGTTTTTCAGTGTCATATTAACCATAACAGGCAAAGGAAGATTGATTTGACTAACATTTCTAGTTTTTAAAGTACTAATGCTTAGCATAAAGCTAAAGAAACGTCCACTGAAATTTTTAAAAAGTAGGGCTGGAATTATAGTGTAGCTAAGTAGGACAATGTTTGCACAACACTTTCCAGGCTCTGGGTTCAATCCCTAACCCAGGGCAGGGGAGGTGGGGGGCGGGGGATAAATAACCCTTACATGACCTTAGATATGCCAATAATCACACAGTGACTGGCATTCTAAAACAGGCAATCTAATAACTCAGCTTGTCACCATATTGCCTAACTGAAGGGTATCTAAGGATGATCTGAAATACACAGAGTTCACCTAATCTGTCCATTCCCTCAACTCCTACTGATCATGCAGGGCCATGTATGACCATATTATAGAATCTGGATTTGATTCTAACTGCAATGGGATACAGCTGGAGAGCTTAAATAAAGCAAGAAATTTTTAAGATTTGATTTGACTTATGGATCAAACTGGTGAATGTGAATAGCTTAGTAAACTTGAAATTTCAAAGCATCATACCAGCATATTTTATTACCTTTGCAGAGGGCACAACAAAAGGAAGGGAACAAAAGTGAACTAAAATCCAAGTAGAACAGTCCCATTCGAGGTCAGGCGATCCCTAACTTCTCCCAGGCTTCCCTTATGTCCCATTTAGAGATGGGGAACACCTGCGGAAGATCCGCTTTGAAGGAAAAGGAATGAAGGTTTTTGGTTTTCAACATTTTAAGTTTAGATCATCCATTAGTTGTCTAGGTAGAAATGCTCAGCAGACAGTTGGATATATCCATCAATCTGGAGCTAAAGGGAGAATGGAAACAAAGACTTAGGATCCATTAGAATGTACAGTATTTATTAATAATAGTACAAACTGACCTTTACAGCATATGTTTCAATCAGCGGTAACTGTTTTAAAGGTATAAATTCACTCGGTTCTTACCATAACCTCAGGAAGTTAGGTCTTATGATTCAATTTTACAAATGAAGACACTGAGGCAAAAGAGATTAAGTAACTTGCCTAAAGTCACAAAGCAAGTATGTACTAGAGCCAGGTCTTAAGCCTTAGGCAATCTGACTCTGGAACTCTTTAAAGCCATGAGTTTGATGGAAAATGTGTACAGGCAGGACTGAAGACACAGTACTTCAACTTCCTAAGTCCTTAGTATCAAGTGCCTGGCATGATTTCAGGCTATACAGATACAAAGAAAAATAAAAAACACTCTCTCAAAAAGCCCAATCTAATAACAACTACTAGCTAAAACCAAGTATTTGCTAAATATATGTGAGCTTTATAACATATTATTTTCCTAATGCCTTATGCCGTAGGTATTATCACCACTTTAGAAATAGGAATAAGATCAGTAAGACTTAAATAACTAGACCACACAGCTAATAAGTGAAAGAACTAGGATTCAATTCAGATCAGTCTTACTTCAAAATCTGATCTTTCCAAGGAAATTCTATCAAATGAGGACATTATGCTACATGAAAAAAAAAACACAAACGATAAATACTGCATGATTCCACCTATACGAGGTTATTATATAAAGTACTCAGACTCACAGAAACAGGAAGGTTACCAACTCCTGAGGGAAGGAAAATAGGAAGCTGTTCAATGGGTATATAATTTCAGATTTGCAAGATAAAAATGTTCTAGATATGTCGCACAACAATGTGAGTATCGTCAACACTATAAAACTATATGCTTATAAACGCTTATCAGGGTAAATTTAAAAACTAGCTGGAGGAATGGCTCAGCATTAAAGCACTTGCCTAGCAAGCACTAAGTACCTGAGTTTGATTCCCTCACACCACATAAGTCGGTGTGGTGGCACATGCCTACAGTCCCACCAATTGGGAGGCTGTGACAGGACTGCTTTGAGTCCAAGGCCAGCCTGGGCTACATAGTGAGTTCAAGACCAGCCTGGGCTACAGAGTGAGACCCTGTCTCAAAGAAAAAAAAAATTAAATCTAGTGTTTTCCTACATAACACATATTGAAAATACTTATTATGCTATGGAAACACGGATGAGCAAATAATTCAGTATGCTGCATGAGAGAGACAAGAGGGAGGGTGTGGCAAGGAATAGATTACAGAAAGAAAACACAGGAAAGATGAGGGTTTCTATCCTCACTACAGTTCTGGGGAGGGGTTCCTTTCTTAACCTCTCAAATAGCTCCCACACCTGTATACAACTATCAGTTACCACAATAACCAGCCCACACCAGGCTCCAATATATTCCAGCAGCCTCATCAGGTGAACTTTTTTAGTTTCCTCCAATCCTAAATCTTTCAGCGCTGGAAACAAATTAGGTTTCCTTAACTGCCTCATTCATCAGGATAACAAACTTCTGTAGCCCCTTACAGTTCTTATATATTATCTGGGTAGATGTTTGAGATCAAACCACTTAACCTTTCTGACACTCAGTTTTTCTCATCTATGTTAAGAGATGACTTTTACACACAGTTCAGAAGACTGAGAGTTACAGATACTGTACACTTTATGCCTGATCCGAATGGTGGAGGATGTAACTCGGTGATAAAGCACTCATTTAGCATGCACAAGGCCCTGGGTTCGATCCGCAGTCCACACACACCCCCACCCCACCACTAAAGTAGATGCTCACCAAAGGTTATTTCCCCACTCAGCAAGGTGTTCTGGCTTACTGGACACAAAAAGTTATTTCCATGATCTTAAGGCAAACAGGAATTCAAGGCAAAAAAGAAAAAGGTTGCTCACTTGCAGAAGTGAGCAAAGTGCGTCTCACCCAGAACCATTCCTCCCCTTGTTCATCTGCACCTCTCCACATTTAAGACCATCTAGCCTTTATTTTTCGAGACAAGGTCTCAGTCAGTTCAAGCTGGCCTTGAATATGCCATGTCCGAAGGCCCAGATTACCTTCAAATTCGAGATCCTACAGCCTAACCTCTCAAGTGCTGGGATTATAGATATACACCATCAGGTCTGTCTTAATCTTCAAGTGGTTCAAAATTAAAATTAAATATACAAAGGTATGCTGTGAAAAGTCTCACTCCCATTCTGCCCTCTATGCATCCAATACCTACCTTTTTCCCACCAAACAGTTTCTTAGATTCTTGTGCATATCCTTCAAAACTTTATGCAAAAGCTTTTACAATTAGATTTGCAAGGTATATTCAGGGATCACAAAAGGTGGGAAAAGTGAAACTCGGTCTTAATCCATCCTGCTTCAATTGAAGCTGTGAAGTGTCCTCTACTCAAAGAAAACAAAAATCAACCACACACACACACACTGGACATTACAAGCCAGATACCAGGAATAACAATAACTCATCACCCTTCAGCCTGTACCCTGTACCAGAAATGCACTGATACTTGACACAAGCGTCTCCTTTGATCTTCACAACAACCTTAAAAGGCGGATCCGGATTCTCGCCCCCACCTTACAAATCAGGAAGCTGAAGGATAGGTAACTTGCCCATGCAAGAAAGAGAGCACAGCTTGGAACCCAGGCCTCGCTGGAGACCTCACTCTGAATCACGACGCTCTCCACTGACACAACACAGTCTCTGCATCTGCTGGAGCCCAGCCGAATGTGGAAGACCGGCAAGAAAAGGCCAGACAACAAAGAAACGCGTAATCACAGATTAAGAAAGTACTGCGGACGAAATGAATTCGAGGCTCTGACAGGTAACAATGAGCACCTACTTTAGAGAGACGGAAAGAGGACTTGTCAAGGTAGGCTGTCTGAGCAAATGACGTTTCCGACACACCTAGGAACCTCGGGGGGAGGAGGGGGCTTCAGGAGGACTTCTGCTCTAGTCACAAGGGAGAAACGCCGGACGCGGAGTGCATAAAGCAATCTCGTCAGGGTCCCCCCCAGACGTGCAGACGTGGCGCAGAGAAGACCCAAAAAGAGGGCCCAGGGCTAGTGCACGCCGTCAAAGCCCACAGCAGCGCAGACCCGCTCGGCCCCTGACCAGGGACCTCGAGCCTGCCGCTGGCTACCGCCCCGCCGCGGCTGACAGTGTCCGAGCAGCCCACAGTCCGGCGAGCGGCCGGCCGAGAAGGGCCTGGCTCGTCCGGCGCAGCCAGGAAAGGCCTCTTCCCGGCCTCCCCCCTCCCCCCGCCCGCCAGCGCCCGCCAGCTCCGCCCCGCCCCTCCCAGCCGGCCTCGTACCTGCACCGCCCGGACCAGGCCCCGGCCGGTCAGCTGGCCCTGCCGCAGCTGCAGCAGAATGTTACCCGGGCGCGGCCGGCCGCCCCATCCGCCCCATGCTGCCACAGTCGCTGCCGACCGTCTCCCTCGGCCAACCCCAGCCCCAGCGGCCGCCGGCACTGCCGCCATGTTTCCCCGCCTGACAAACAGGAAGCAAGCGGCCCCGGGGCCGCGTCGATTTCTACGGGGCGGCGGAGGGCTCGCGCAGCGCCCCCAGTGGACTACGTTAGAGGCGCAAGCCGCGTGGCAGGAGCCGTGCTCCCGGGTGCTGCTGGGACTTGTAGTCTTGCTCTGCGGCGGGGCAGGTGTTGGAGAGAGAGGAGGTTTCCGGCGCCGCCTGTTTATCAGACCCCTAGAACCAGCATTTCCACGACGTTCCTTCAGGTCAAAGACAAATTCTTGGTGTAGACTTTGCCATTTCTCTCTCAGATGGGCGTGACACAGCCAGCTGGCCACTAAAAGATCCTGAGCTCCTGGCCAGGACTCAGGCCCTCTGATTCCTGCCTGCTTTTCTCTGTCCCTGACTCACTGGAGACAACAGCCAGTCATCGCAGTATCTAAGCCTCGCATTCTTCATTAGTCCGTCCAATCTTTAGATTCTGAAAGCTGTTATTAATAATTCCTAGAGGGCCTTCTGTGCCCCTGGCACCAGAAGGATTGCTGCTGTAGGGGAAGCTGTAAGGAGCAGATCTTTATGACAGAATAATATTCCAATGTATTCGTATACCACATTTTCTTTATTCTTTTATCCGTTGGTGGACATACAAGCTGCTTCCAAGATTTAGCTACTATGGGTTGTGCTACTATAAACCTGGGTATGCATGTGTCACAATATTAGGATTTTTTAACTCTTTCATAAAGATACCCAGGAGAGATGAAACTGGGTCAAATGGGGTTTCTATTTTCAGTTTTCTGAGGAATTTCCATAGTGAATCCCATAGTGGGTGTAGTAATTTACATTCTTATCAGCAACGTATTAGTGTTCCTATTTTCCCTCATCCTTACTAGCATTTGTTTTTTATTACTTGATGGTAGCCATTCTTACTGGAGTAAGATGGAATCTGTGTTGTTTTAACTTGTGTTTCTCTCATAGCTGAAGATGCTGAATTTTTTTTCATGTACTTATTGTCCCTGTTTTTGAAATATGTCCATTTCAATTTCCCATTTTTACATTAGATGTTTTATTTATTTTTGTTTGTGTTGGTTTTGGGGGTGTGTGAGGGGGTTATTTTTTAGCTTTTTATATATTCTAGCTAGTTCTGACCTAGGAATACCTGGCAAATATTCTTTTCCATTATGTAGGTTATTCTGTTGATTGTTTCCTTTGTTGTGTAAAGGCTTTTTAGTTTGCTATAATCCTATTGATTCTTGATGTTATTTTTTGTGCAGTGGTGTTGTGCTCACGTAGTCCTCTCCTGTGCTTCTGTCTTCTCGGTTTTTTACCTACTTTATCTTCCACCAGTTTCAGTATTTCTATGTCTAGGTCTTTGATTTATTTTGATTTTATTTTAGTGCAGGGTGAAAGATAGGGGTTTAGAGTCACTCCTCTGCATGTGGATAATCAGCGCCATTTGTTAAAGAGGCTGTACTTTCTTGAATTTGGTTTTGGACTCACTGTCCAAGATCAAATGGCTCAAGGTGCCTCGGGTTGTTTCTGGATTCTCAGTTCTCTTCAGTTGACACTCCTGTCTGTTTTTGTGTCATTGCCATGCAGTTTTAAGTGCTGTTGCTTTGTAATGCAATTTTTGAAACAGGACTCACTCTGTAGCCCCAGTTGGCCTCAAACACAAAGCAATCCATCTGCCTCAGACCCCTGAGTACTGGAATTACAGGTGTGCACCACCACACCTGGCTTTGTAATATAATTTGAAGCCTGGGATTGTGATGCCTCATGCTTTGCACTTGTTGCTCAGGATTGCTTTAGCAATTCTGAGTCTTTTCTGGCTCTGTATAAATTTTAGTATCTATACATACATACATACATATATATATATATATATATATATATATATATATATATATGAATGTACATACACACCTGTAAATCTATCACTGAAGAGACTGAATCAGGAGGACTGCCATGAGTTTGAGGCCGGCATAGTCTACAAAGTGAATTCAGGATCAGCCTGAAGTATAGAGTGGGACCTTGTTTCAAAAAATAAAAATAAATAAGTAAAAACTGAACAAAGATAAGGGCTAACATCATTCATTTGCATGTGAACATCTAGTTTTCCCAGCATTGTTTGTTGACGAGACTGTCCTTTCCCTACTGAGTTAGCCTTGGCCCCCATGTTGAAGGTCATTTCATTTTGAGAGTGACAATCTATTTCTATGCTCTGTGAAGCCTTCTCCAAAACAGACCACATCCTAGACCACAAAAATGTGGTTGAAAAAATACAAGAGAATCAGAGCTGGGCCTGACGATGCAGGCCTGTAATCCCAGCCCTTTGGGAGGCTAGGCCTGGAGGAGTGCAAGTTCAAGCCTAAGCAACTTAGCAACTTGGTGAGACCCTGTCTCAAAATCAAAAATAAAAAAATGGACTGGGATATAGTTCAGTGAGAAGGCCCAGGGTTTGATTCCCAGCACCACAAACAAACAAACAACTCAAAATATTTCCTTGTGTACTATCAGATCAGAATGGAAAGAAGCTAGAAGTAAACAACACAAGAAGGTACAGAAATTACACAAACATATAGAGATTAAACAATACAAACACGGGCCAAAGAAGAAATTAGAGGAGAAATTTCTAGACTCAAATGACAGTTGAAACACATCACACCAAAACCTATGGAACACAACACAGGTCTAAGAGAAAAGTGCATTGCTTTACATGCTAATATACAAAGATTAGAGTACTTTCAAATAAACAACCTAATGATGCATTTCAAGGCCCTAGAAAAGCAAAAACAATCACTCCCAAAACTAGTAGAAGGAAAGAAATGTAAAGGATCACAGCAGAAATTAACAAAATTGAAACAAAAATACAAATAATCAATGAATCAAAAAGCTAGTTCTTTTAAAGGATAAGCAAGATCAACACACTTCTAGCTAAACTTACCAAAAGAAGGAAATAAAAGACCTCCAGCAAGAAGAAATGAAAAAGGCAAAATTACAACAGACAGCATCAAAATCCAAAGAATTTTAAGAAACTACCTTGAAAAATTATATGCTAATCAATTTAAGAACTTAGAAGAAATGTATAAATTCCTACATACGTATCTACCAAAATTGAATCAAGAAGATAAATACAGAATAGACAATAACCAACAATAAACAGCTAGTAATAAAAACATTACCAACCGGGATCTAAGGGGGAAAATGGGAGTCATTCAATAGGCATAAAGATTCAGTTTCACAAGCTGAACAAGTTCTAACCATCTGTTGCCCATGGTAAAGGACATTGTAAAGTAACAGATTTAACTATGATCCCATTAACGCATAATTATGCATTCCTACTTATGTGTTTACATGCATAGAATTACCTGAAAGAAACATCACCACCATGTTAGCTGTGGTTATCACAATGTAGGCAGATATCAGGTGATTTTGCTCTTTTTCTAAACAATTTTTTTCACAGGCCATATATCATTTTCATATTCAAGAATATGTCTTATAATATTTGAAATTAATTTTTAAAAGAAAGGTATTTCCAGGGTGACCATACTGGGACAGTAGCCTGCAATCCATGGCCCCCGTTTCCACCCAGAACTCTTCCTAAAGCATATGGTAGCGTATAGACTCATCTTTGTCACAGTGAGGAGGCAGGATCCTGACAGATTTCACAGTTCAAATGGCCCTGCAAGTTTCCCTTGGCTTTTACCATGCTAAGGCCAGTATTCCCACCTCAGCTTTGGTCCAACTGCAAATGTTACTTTCCATCCCTAAAATGTGCCTTTCTCAGTCCAACCCGGCCTAGGCATTCCCTAAGAGATAAGAATTTGTTGAGTGAAAAACGATCACCTTAAGTTCAGTCCTTAAGGACACTATGTGACTAGGACGCAGGAGACAGGCAGGTTTGCAGAACCTCTGTGTGAAGGCACTTTCCAATTATCTCTGCCCTGCTGGACTTTTCCATAGAAACCAGTTGAGTGTCTCATACCACCAGAGGGCGCAGTACCCTTCCTACAAAAAGCTTGTTGATACTAATTGGAGTCAGCACTAGAAAATAAAGGAAACTTCTGAACTGGCTAATTTTTTTTCATAATAATCCCAGATGGTTTAATAAATATGGTGATGTTATTCAGAGAATATTACTGCTTGTAACTGAAGCGCCAAAATCATCTCAGTTGGGCAGACATTTTTCTGGGGCAATTTCTTGAATCATGTTGCTTTTTTCAATTCTACACAAATCATTTTAATCAAAACAACCTGCACAACTCTATGCAGGCTCTAGTCACACCTGCCCCGTATAACTGTGCCTCTCCTGTGGTATCATGTTGGATGCTTTGTTTCACATTACATTTCTAATGTTTATTTTCTGAAAAGTTTTTTAAAAGTTTGTTGAGTATTACCTGCTTTGTTTCACATATTTCTAGTGTTTATTTTCTGAAAAGTTTTTTCAAAGTTTGTTGAGTATTACCTTATGTGCTGGGCACAAACAAAAGGTCCTGTTTTCATGAGGCTTAGATTTTTAACTTTTATTTCAATATTATTATTGTCATCATCATCATCATTATTGTTACAGCACTAGGGGATGAACCTAGAGCCTTCACAGTGAGCTATATCCCTACCCCCTTTTAAATTTCTATTTTGAGGAACTGGAGGAATGGCTCAGCGATTAAAGTGCTTGCTTAGCAAGCGTTAAGTACCCAAGTTTGATTCCCCAGCACTGGGTGTGATGGCACACACCTGTAATCCCAGCACTCGGGAGGCTGAAGCAGGAGGACTGCCTTGAGTCCAAGGCCAGCCTGAGCTCCATAGTGAGTTCAGGACCAGCCTAAGCTGCAGAGTGAGACCCTTTCTCAAAAAAAAAAAATTTTTTTTCTATTTTGAGACAGAGTTTCACCAAAGCATTAAGTTGTCTAAGCTGGGTTTGAACTTGCAATCCTCCTTCCTCAGCCTCCCAGAGGGCGAGGATTACAGGTGAGTGCCATCATATCAGACAGGCCCATCTTTCACTAAGGACTTACCTTGGGCCAACCATTTTAATTGTACCCTCTTATTCTTCCCTAAGCTTCTTGGGGAATTTTTTCAAATCTACAGGGAAGCTGAAAAAATGAACAATCATATAACCTTTGCCTAGATACATATTCTTTTTCATGTATGTATATATCTATGTATATAGATAAGGCATATGTGACACAGTACATAGATATACATAGATATACATCTTTATATCTTATATTCTTTCATATACAGGCATGAGCTATACGATAGAGATAAAATTTTTTACTAAAACATTTAAAAGCAAATTATAAACTCTATGCCACTTCATCTCAATATTCCAATATATCTCCTAAGAACAAAGAGATGCTCCTAATAACCATGGTATCATCACACTCAAGAAATTTAAGGTTGCTATATCATCTTAACACATATTCAAATATCTGCAAATGCCCCTAAAATGTCCTTTAGCCTTCACCCCCAGTTCATAATTTAATCAAGAATCATACCCCCTTTTAATCTAGAAGGGTCCTTTCTCATGTTGCCTTTCATAATATTGACAGTTACAAATCCAGGCCACGTGCACTCTACGTCCTACCACCTGGACATGCTCAGTTGATTTCTCATTATATGACTATGATGAAACACTTTGTCTTTCTCATCTTTCTTCTTGAGGAGGAAATCCCATACATTTGTTCCATTAGTGGTGATACTAGGTGATGTTTGATCTCTTGGATAATACAGAGTCTTTATTAAAAGATAGATTTTCCCTTTGTAACTAATAACTAACCTGTGGCTTTCAAGGCTACAAAACTATCTTGTTCCCTAATCACCTCTCATTCCATTTTTTTTAGCATCCTTTGATAATGCTTGCCTGGAGTATCAATATTAAGATGCTGGTTGCAAAATGGTGATGTTCTAATTCAAATTCTATTATCTCTTCCCCTTTTATTGCTAGATGATGTTCTTCTCCCACAGGAGTTCCCTCACCTCTTATCTGGGATAGTAGTAATGGACTCAGATTCTTTTTTTGTTCAATAATTATAATTCAGTACTGTCATGATTCTACTTTTTCTTTGTCTTAGGTTATCACTTACATATGATGAATTCTATAGATCATATGTGTGCAACTTGATGAATTCTAATATATGTAATCCCCTGTGTAACCAATAACCTAATTTAACCAATTTTCATCTCTTTCCAGTCAAGTCCTGCCTCATTGAAGCCACCATCA
Organism: Ctenodactylus gundi; assembly: GCA_004027205.1. Classification (NCBI taxonomy): domain Eukaryota; kingdom Metazoa; phylum Chordata; class Mammalia; order Rodentia; family Ctenodactylidae; genus Ctenodactylus; species Ctenodactylus gundi. The sequence continues at coordinate 93,318 of PVKB01004972.1, read as the reverse complement.
GGGATTAGTTTTGACTATTTTAAAATTCTATAAGGATGTAACCACATAATATGTAGTCTTTTGTGTCTGGCTTATTAAATGTGACATAATCCTTTTGAGATTTACTCATGTTTTTGGATATGGGGAAGCATTTTGTTATATAAATATAACAATGTGTTCATCCATTTTCCTATTGATAGATTTTGCAGCTATTATGAATAGAGCTACTTTGAACATTCTTTATTTTGGGGGAGGGAGGGGGGAGTGTCTCTCTCTGTAGTCCAGGCTGGTTGTGAACTCATTATTAACTCATTATTGTAGTCCAAGCTGGCCTTAAAATCACAGCAATCCTCCTGCCTCAGCCTCCTGAGTGCTGGGATTACAGGCATGTGTCACCATGCCCAGCTTTAAGTTGGCATTTGTAAGAGTACAAAATCCATCTCTGTACTCATAGGTATTCAACCCTCTTTCCCACAGCTTCTCCATATGCTGGTGTAAATCCAGGAAGAGAGCGGGATCTGCCAGAGTTGGAAACTCTCCCAACTTCTTTATTTCCTTTAGGTTCCTGCCCTTTTCACACTGACTGGCCTCAAACCCATGATTCTTCTGCCTCAGCCACCCATGTGCTGGGACTACAGGCGTGCACCCCATATCCAATGGTTCAATTCCTGTATTAAATTTTCCTTTATAAATTATACCCAAAAGGTTTTATACAAAGAAAAACAAATCCAAGTAAAAGCTACTGTCCTTGAATCTACATTTTTTGGGAACCTCCTTACAAGGTGATAAGTTTGCACTGGATGCTAGACTTGTGTCTTAGAAACAACTAAAACTTTCTGAGTGGAGATTAATGAATAAGCAGATATTAATGTCATTTTTCTGTTTTAATGTTCAATCTTGGAATTATTTTGAATTTCCAGAATATTTGCAGTGGGCTGGGGGGCATAGCTCAGTGTTTAAAGCACTTGTTTAGCAAGCATAAGGCCCTGGGTTTGATACCCCAGCACCATATAAAGCCAGACATGGTAGTGCACATCTGTAATCCCAGCACTGGGGTGGCTGAGGGAGGAGGATTGCTGTGAGTTTGAGGCCAGCTTGGGCTACATAGTGAGTTCAGGACCAGACTGGACTCCAGAGTGAGACTCTGCCTCTAAAACAAACAAACAAACAACAACAACAACAAAAAAAAAACAGGGGCTGGAAGAATGGCACAGAGGTTAAAGCACTTACCTTGCAAGCACAGGCCCTGAGTTCCATTCCCCAGCACCCCATAAAGCCAGGTATGGTAGTGCAAACTGCTGGAATTACAGAGGTGCAGTTTTGGATTGCTATGAGTCAAAGGCCAGCCTGGGCTCCATAGTGAATTCAGAATCAGCCTAGGCTACAGAGGAAGACCCTGTCTCAAAAAAACAAAACAAAACAAAAACAAAAACAGAGTATTTGCAAGGAAGGTCCAGCTTTTCCATTTTTCATCCAGCTTTCCCTAATATAAATGCCTTATATAATTAACCAGTTTTCTGTGTTTTAAAATAACAAATGCAGATAGAAGGGAAAAAAATTCCCACATCAGTTGTGCTGCAGTCCTGAAGAACAACCAATAAAAGTACAAAAGGTTCCATAAAGGAAAAAAAAAGAGATTTCAACTAAGAACTAGTGTCATAAATGTAAAAGGAGAACATCATTTCAGATTCTCCAGCATTAAGATACTAAGACGCTATTATTAACAATTTTATGCTTATCCATTTGATTTTTTTAGATAGTGTACATATCCAGAAAAACCACTTACCTACACTGATGTAAGAAGTAACAGAGGGGTTGGGGATTTAGCTTAGTAGTAGAATGCTTGCCTAACAGATGCAAGGCCCTGGGTTCGGTCCTCAGCACTAAAAAATTTTAAAAATTTAAAGAAGACAAAATGAGGGAAAAAAGAAAAAAGGCACCTACAAGTAATAGTCTGGTGCATCCTGTAACTACAAGCCACGTGTTGCTTAATGATGGGAAATCTTCTGAGAAATGCATCACTAGGTAATGTTGTCCTTGTGTAAACATCCCAGAATGTGCTTACACATCCTTATACCTAGATGACATAGATCAATCACTTAACATGGCGTCTTGATGCAATCAGAGACATCATAAACACAAAATGTATAAGACTGCTGCCTGCCTACTGTGGCATTCTGTTTCACATTAAGTTTTCTCTTTTAATCAGGAATACACTCCAAGATAATTTTTAAAAGTATAGCATAGTACACACAAAATCAGTAACATAGTAATTTATTATCATTATCAAATATTGTACACTGTGCATAATTGTATAAGCTGTACTTTTATACCACTGGCGGCTCAGTAGGTTTGTTTATGATAGTATAATCACAAACATGAGTAACGCTTGTGCTGTAGATTACAGCAACTACCATCACACTTAGACAGAAGGGAATTTTTAAGCTCTATTATAATATTATGGGACACCGTCAACCATCTGGTCTACCAATGACTACTGTTATGCAGCACATGACTATATTAACATTTTTAACTATAATTTAAAGCCTCTACTCTTTGTAGAGAAGAAATAACGTCTGCATTCCATGTCCAAAGACCAGAGAGAGTTCACATTCATGGACTGACATTACAAAGGCAACATCATATTGATACCAACACAGGATATTAGAGGCAACAATATCTCTAAGATCATTTCATTCTATTCAAACTGCTTTTGCTAAGAAGGTCTCATCATTTTTTTTTTCTGCAAATGTTGGGGTCATCTACTTATTTTCAGTCTTGAGCCTGTATTGAAATCAACTGTTAAGACCAGATTGCTGGCTCCATTCTCAGAGTTTCTGATTTAGAAACTTAGGAGTAGAGCCAAAGAGTTTCATTCATTCGCTCGCTCATTCATTCGTTTTATTTATTTGAGACAGAATCTTGCTCTGTACTCCAGGCTAGTACTAAACTCACCACATCGCCCAGGTTGGCCTTAAATTCACAGTAATCCTCCTGCCTCAGCCTCCCACACTCTGGGATTACAGGCATGGGCCACCACATCCGGCATAGAAATATTTTTGAAACAAACTAAAGACAACCTAAAAAAAATGAGAAGTTTGAATAGAATAAAATGATCATAGAGATACTGTCCAGCCTGGTTCTGGAAACACTATGTAGTCCAGGCTGGCCTCGAACACAACGATCCTCTTGCCTCAGCCTCTCCAGCGCTGGGATTACAGGCAGGTGGCACCATGCCTGGCTTATGTGGTGCTGGGGAACTGAATTCAGGGCCTTGCACTTGCTAGGTAAGCATTCCAACCTGAGTTTCATTTATCACAGATGCTCTTGTGAGAGTGATGCTGCTGAGCCAGAAGCCACATTTGAGAACCACTGGCCTAGTGGCAAATATACTAATATCTCACTCACCTTGGAAGTAAAGTCATTTGGAATGCTCAGATAGACTTGACATGTCGGGACAATCTTCCCCATAAGTTTATTATTTAATTCTCTAAGAATGTCCCCCCAAAAAAGTATAGTTAGGATAACATTGTTACTCAAAAAGCAATTTAATACTTATTTTCAAAATGAGAATGCTTTCATCTAGAAAATAATTATTTTCATTCTTGTATTCTTATAATTTGCTTTGGACCGTCCTAAGAAACAATCAACAAAGGGCTGGAGGCATAGCTCAGTGACTACAGTGCTGGCCTAGGAAGCTCAAGGCTGTAAGCTTGATACCCCAGAGCCACATAAACCAGGTGTGGTAACACATGTCTGTAATCCTAGCACTTGGGAGGCTGAGACAGGAAGACTGCCAGGAGTTTGAGGCCAGCCTAGTCTACCTAATAAATTGGGTACCAGCCTGTACTACAGACTGAAACTGTGTCAAAAAGAAAACAACAAATGTTAATATGTATGTTGGTTTCCTGTTACAAAATATCTGTTGACAATCAATTTAAAAAGAGGAAAGGTTTAAGTTTACTTACTGTTTCAGAGGTTCAGTCCACATTTATTGCTGCATTTATGCTTGGGCAAGGCAGCCCACTATGGCAGATGCACGGGGCAGAATTAAACTCAGGGCTTTATGCTTGCTAGGCAAGCACTTTTACCGCTGTGCCGTTCTTCCAGTCCCTAACTTTTTTTTTTTTTTTTTTAAAGACAGGGTCTTACTCTGAAGTCCAAGTTGGTCCTGAGCTCACTGTGTAGTCCAGGCTGTTGGACTCATGGCAATCCTCCTGCCACCACATCCTGAGTGCTGGAATTACAGGCATACACCACCACACCTGGCTAATTTTTACATGGTGCTGAGGAATTGAACTTAGGGTTTTGTGCATGCTAGGTGAGAACTCTAGCCACAGAGCTATGTACCAGGCCCATGTTTAACTTTTTGAGGAACCACCAAACTGTTGTCCAAACCAGCTATTCCATTTTATATCCAAAATTCTCCTCAAGCTAACATTTGTTGGGGCTTCTTCATTAAAACTATTCTGGGCCTGCACAAAATGTTATTTTGTTATCGTTCTGACTAGCATTTCCTTTTTTTTTTTTTTTTTTTTTGCCAAACTGATTAGCACTTCCTTAATGATTAGTGACATGGTGCATCTTTTTATGTGCTTACTGGCCAGCTGTATGTGTGCACTGAAGTATGTTCATATGTCTGCTTTGCCCATCTTTTGAATGAATTATCTTTTTTGGTGAAGTCATAGGAGTTCTCTGTATAATATTATATCCTAGGACTAGACTTACACATATGTAATTTGCAGTTATAGTCTTTTATTCTCCAGGTTTTTTTTTTCAATTTTGATGGTGTCCTTTGAAGCACAAATCATAAGTTTTTAATTCTGAGATAGTCCAATTTACTAGTTTTTCTTTGTTTTCATGTGCTTTTGATATCATATCTAATGCTTGCCTAATCCAAGATCCCAAAAGTTTATGCCTAAGTTAACTTCTAAGAACTTTATGGATTTAGTTCCTACTTTTAGGCCTTTGACTTACATTAACTTTTATATATGATATGAGAATAAAATATAAATTCTTCTTTTGCAGGTAGGCTTCTAGTTGTATTTTTATCTTTTTTTTTTTTTTTTTTTTGAGACAGGGTCTCACTCTGTAGCTCTGGCTGGTCCTGAATTCACTAGGTAGCCCAGGCTGGCCTTGGACTCATAGCAATCCTCCTGTTTCAGCCTCTCGAGTGCTGAGGTTACAGGCATGCACCACCACAACCAGGCCATGTAGTGCTGGGAATCAAATTCTGGCTTTAGCCACTGAGCCATTCCTCCAGCCCCGGTTTCTAGTTGTCAAAGCGATATCTGCTTTAAAAAAAAGTTCCCACAGAATCATACTGGCAACCTTTTTTTTTTCTTTCCTTTTCTTTTATTTATTTATTTAATTGTGTGTGTGTGTGTGTGTGTGTGTGTGTGTGTGTGTGTGTGTGTGGTACAAGGGATAGAACCCAGGGCCTTTGCACTGAGCTATATACTTGCCACATTCTCCCCCCACCCACATAAACACTTTTTAAATCTTGGAGACAGGGTGTCCCTAAGTCACTAAATTGCCCACACTGGGCTTGAATTCAAGATCCTTCTACGTCCACCTCCCAGAGTGCTGGGATTATAGGCCTGTACCACTAGATGGCTCAAAAATCAATTCATTGCCATGTGTGGTAAGACATAATCTCAGCACTTTGGGAGGTTGAGGCAGGAGGATCATAAATTAGAGCCCTGCCTGGGCAATTTATTTTTTTTAAATTTTTCCTACCATTTATATTAATATACATATGCAATACATAATGTTTACAATGAATTTGAGTATTTTGTGCACATATATATCACATCAACTTTACAATTCCTTCCCATTTTTGGCTCTCCAACATCCACTCCACCTCCCCCCAACTACCACTATCACACCATATGGTTCTGTAGAATGCTTGTATTCTGGGTTTCCAAAATCAGAGAAACCATACAATACTTAACATATTTAATCTTTTGCATCTGACTCATTTCACTCAAATCACCACTCGTTAGCTCAGTTTCCCACCCCTAGAATGGGCTGCACTGGTCAAATCTTGATGCCTCTTCTCTGAGTCTAGCAGATCCCTTTATTGGGGTATTTGCCAAAAGCTCTTTTTTTTTTCCCCCCTGTATTTTTGCTCTATCTTATGTGAGATTCTTTAACCTGGTCTCACCCACCAGTCCACATAAGAAAAGAATTAGAACAATGTATTTCAAAAGGCTAGAAAATGTAAGAAAGAAAAACAGAGAAGTTAAACTTCAAATGCGTTCACTGAATACTGAAAGGTAAATGTTCGTACATTCAAAAGGTTATCATTACATCAATTGGTTTTCTTAGGATAAACTTACATCAGAGACCAAATAAGTGAACTGCTATCATAAACTTAAATCTGTATCACGTAAGTATACTTAAAGCAAGAGATATGATGGCATACTTAGTTATTTCAGAATTTTTTAACATTCATAACTTACCCACATTTCACTAATTACTACCATTTTGCCAGATTTGGTTTATCATTTTATCTACCTATCCATCCATAAATTCATACATACATATTTTTAAAGATTTAATACCAATTCCCCATGTTGAATGTAATTATTCTGTTTTTCAGACTGGTATAGTATTACACATAATAATTATGTGGGGAAATTTCACAGATTTTATAAAACAGCTGGTACTGTTTTAGAAGTATATCAATCAAATGATTCAAATACCAATCTATTTTTTTGTTACACTCTCTCTTTAGATGTTTCTTTTCCTCCATGTTTTTTGGTGCTGCTTGTCTCTCTGCCTCACTCAAACAGGATAAACTTATATCCAACATCAAATAAGTGAATTGCTGCAATAAACAAGCTTAAGCCTGTATCAATTTGCTACATTATATGAACTTAAATCAGTTCATTTAATAAGTATATTACAGTTAAAGCAACAGAGTGGCATGCTTAGTTATTTCAGATTTTTAAACTTTCATATATTATTTACTCATATTTCACTAATTATTAACATTTTGCCAGATTTGGTTTATCATTTTACCTACCTATCCATCACTTACTTCATGCATACATATTTTTAAAAGTTTTATACCAATTCCTCATGTTGAATATAATTATGTTTCGCAAACTTACATACTATAGAAAATAACAGTTAAGGGAAAAGATAAACAGATTTTATGAGACAGTTGGTACTGTTTTAGAAAGATATCAATCACATGATTCAAATACCAATCTACTTTTTTTGGTTACACTTTCTCTTTAGGTGTTTCCTCCAGGTTTTTTTGGTGCTGTTTGTCTCTCTGCTTCTCTCAAAGATTCCTCCAAGTATTTTCTGCAATGCTGGGCTAGTGGACACAAATTTCTTAAGGGATTCTTGGTAATGAAAAGTTTTTACTTCTCCTTCAATTTTTCAGGGATAATTATGCTGGATACAACATGGGTTGACACTTGCTGCCTTTTAAAACTTGAAAGATCTTGCTCCAGGCTCTCCTAGCCTTTAAAGTTTGCTTTGAGAAATCTGCAGTAATTCAAATGGGTTTACCTTGGTAGAATAATGTCTGTTTTTCTCTTGCTGCTTTTAATATTCTCTCTTTATGTTGTATTTCTGAGGTTTTGATTATGATACGTTGTGGTGAGTCTCACTGCTGGTTAAGGTTATTTGGTGTTCTATAAGCTTCTTGTACCTGAAAGTTAATATATTTTCCTAGATTGGGGAAATTTTCTTGCACTATTGCTGTGAATAAATTCTTTATACCTTTGGTGCTGTCTTCTGCTCTTTCTCTCACACCCATAATTCTGAGATTGGTTCTTTGAATAAACCATCAGCTGGTGTATCCATCTAATTTGCTCATTTCTAACTTTAGAGTCATGCCTAATTATATCATTTGTTTCCTCAGCCTTGTCTGCAAGGTCTGAAATTCTGTCCTCACAATATTCTAGTTGTCTTCTCCTGCTGTCGCATATATTATTCATACCCTGAATTTCACCTAACTTCTTTTTAGATTCTCCACTTCTCTATCTAAACGTTCCTTCATATCTTGTATTTCTTTATTTACCTCAGCCAACTCCTTACTTGTGGCTTCAATATGCTCACTGAGCTTTGTCTCCACTAGGACCATTATTTGCTTAGGAAGATCCTCTTTAAGTCTGCTGATCATTGCTTGCATTTCTTTGAGAATATCTTATTTGAACTAGCTGTTTGACTCATTTATTTGATTTTTTACTTCTTCCCCTATGAGCTCCACTATTTCAGGGCCCATGACATTAGTTTCTGGGGTCACAGTCATCTCTGTGGGTGCCCTGTTGCCCTGGCTTCTTCCCATATTTCTGGTGTTCAGGGACTTCACTTTAGAGGCTTAGCCAAGAGGTTTCTTTGAATGTCTATGATGGTGTGTGGTGGGGAACCACAATTTCTCTTGGTTCTGTGCTGGGAGTAGGCAGTGAGGGAGGACCTGACAGTCTGATGGCTTCTGAGGTATCGTGTTCACGCCCAGCCCCCTCAGCAAAGCTCTCCTGCCTGTCCTGGTTTACGTTCCCTAAAGGTGAGACTCTCCACTCTCAAAAGTGCACAGCCTGGGCAATTTAGTGAGAACCCATCTTGAAAAGAATATTGAAACAGTCTAGAGATATAACTTAGTATGTATGGAGGTGCTGGGTTAAATCTCTAGTTCCATAAAAAAGATGAATTAACCATAAATGTATGGGTTTATTTCTGAAGACTATTCTATTCCATTAATTTATATGCTTCTCCTCATGCCAGTGCCATTTCATCTTGATTATTATAGTAGATGTGTAATAAGTTTTAAGGTATGAATCACCCAATTTTGCTCTTTTTCTTGATTGCTTTGGTTACTTGGGATCAATCTGTCAATTTCTCTAAAGAAATGGAAATTTGAATTTTGAAACAATTAATAACATTGTATAGTCAAATTAATAGTATTGTGTATTCTAATCTGTGAATATGACAAAATTTCCATTTACTTATTTCTTAAGTTTTCATTCAATATTTAGCTTTCAGTATACAAGTCTTGCACTTCTTTTATTAAATTTACTTCTATGTTATTCCAAAGGTGCTTAATATAAAATCTTTGTTGCCTGGAAGTGAGATGGATCAAGGGGATGTCAGAAGCATAGGCTGGGCCAACAGATGACAAAGAAATATATTCATTACTCCCTTCCCTCAAAACGCTAGAAAAGCAAGGGCAAGTCAGCTCTCAATCCCTGAGGTTTGCAGAACAAGCTAACCTGGTATTTAGCTATTTCTCCAACTCTAAAAAAACAATTGTTGCTAGCCACAAACATTTGCATTGAATGAAAATGGTATAGTATGTAAAACATGATACACAAAAGTAGATTTATTACTATCGTTTAGTCTCAAGAAATAAAACATCATCCAGTGGTCATGAGGAATCTAGGAAAACCTGTCCCAGCAATGCCAACTTGGAGGTAAAGGGCTGACTTGGGCAGCTGAGAAGTGAAATTTTCTGCTTCGAAGGCTTCTTCTCTTTTGCTTCATGATTTTCAAATGAGGACTCTGTTCCTGGCCCTGCTGGGGTCTCCCAGGGCCCAGAACTCACAGTCTTTTTCAGGAATCTTGACCTGCTCCGTTTGAGAGAATAGAATTCCCTCATCAAGTCTTCTACTTCCCACTGCTCCTCCTTCAGCCTCCGGCAACAGTGGAGGGCAGCAGGGTCAATAGGGTGAGCTTCTGTGTTGAAGATGTAGCCCCCTGCCCCCAGGATGCACTCTCCATAGGGGGTCATCACTGCATCGAAGGTGGAACCATTGTTGTGGATGAAATTAGTTGGGTCAAACAGAAGGTAGAGGTATTTCACAGTCTCAGCCAGGAAGAAGGACTCCATGCGGTTGTCAAGTTTGTGGTCTCGAAGATCTTTGATCTGCCACGTGGGAAAGGAAGCAAGTCAGGCAAGCAATATGGCTTTACAATTTGGTAGTAATGGTCAGCTGAAGGCCTCTACATGAAGGCCTCTTAGGTTCTCAGAGCTCCACGTGTTTCCAAGCCACCACAAGGTCTCACCTGAATTGTTTCAACAGCTTCCGTAGGGGCTTCCTGCTTCCATCCTTGCCCTATGGTACACTTAACATGAGTCATATGCATCATTCCTCTTTTCTTGACTTTCCGCTGACACCCCATTTTACATAGGCTAAAAAATTTAAGTCCTTCCCAGGGCTATCAGGTCCCTCACGATTTGGGCCCAGCTCCCTTCGTGCCCTGTCTGTTGTCTCTGGAATCCAGGCGCTGTGGCTTCCAGCCACTCAGCCTTCGCATTCCTCACTGGCCACACCTTCATGTCCATCTTTTGAGAATGCATTTCCTTCAGCCTGGATACCCTTCCTCCAGGTATTCTCAGAGCTCCCTCTCACTTCCTTCAGGCAGCTCAAGTGCTGCCTCCCCAGAAAGTCTCCTTGCCCTTTCGTATATGACAGAACAGTCCCTTATCTCCTATATTGTACCTTTTTGTGACTATAAATACAGATCTCATCATCTTTTTAATAATGCCAGAATATTCCATCATCAAAATACATTATCATGTACTTAGTTAATCCTCTCTTGATAGGCATCAGGTGGTTACCAAATTTTTGCCATTGTAAATAACTATCAAAGAGTCGAACTATTTCAACAGTTTTAGGCATACATGAATAAATGACTTGCTGCATTTATTTTTAATGTCTCAGAATTAGTGATGCATCTAAGCAAAACTAATTCTCAGTGGACATCTATCTTACACACAAAAAAAAATGTAGCTCAAATAAGAACCTGAGGCTTACTTTCTTGCCTGTTCCTGAAATGCACCTTGGAAAACCTCCAAGGGCTTCATTTTCATGGAAGTAAGCCTTGCATTCCTCAAATGGCCCCAGTGAGCTTATCATTCTGGTTTTTTTTTTAATACAACACTTTAGAAACTAAAACATGTCAATGCTTGATTTTTCCCCAACCAATGTGGATCTCGTCTTTCAAAATAGGGATCTGTATTTTACTTATAGAATATAATTAATTGCATTGTAAAGTTCGCAAAACTATGTATTTTAAATCCCATGCCCTAATGCAAACTCTGTGAGCGTTTGGAGGAATTTTCTTCCTTAGATAGTAAATCCATGTTTATGTGTCTGTAATGACTGTTTCTTAGTATGCTGCCTGCTTGTTATGCCTGACCCTTCAAAGCTTTCCTCACACAGCAGCCAGGGTGTTACTTCTAAAATACAAATCAGAATCATGACACTGCTCTGTGACAGAGCCTACCAAGGTTCTCATTCCAAGCCAACCCACGTCCAGCTTTCCCATGACTCATGTGAGGGCCTTTTCTCTCCCCTGACTTTTCTTCTTGCTTACTCTGTCCAGCCACAATGGCCTTCTGTCTGTCTCTCCCACATACATGTTTACTGTTTTTCCTAAAATGTAAGCTCCACAGGAGCAGAGTCTTGGTCTGTGGGACTGCCGTTGACAATTGAGCCTAACAGTGTACCTGGCATGCAAAAGATATTCTACAAATAACTGTGAAATCGAGAGGACCACTTTGTTAAGGGGGTTCAGACTTGAATACAGGACTATGGGACTCTAAATTTCCCCTTTTAAAAAAACTTTTTTTTGGTGGTACTGGGAATTGGATCTCAGGTCTGCACATTGAGTTATATCCCCAGCCCATTTATGATTTTTGATTTTGAGAGAGGGTCTCACTAAGTGGCTAAGTTGCCCCAGCTGGAATCAAACTTGCAATCTTCCTGCCTCAAGCTCCCAGAATGATTTACAAGCCTGTGCTGCCTGTCCTGGCTAAAAACCATTTTAAACCTCTCAGAAAACTTTCCAGAAAACCTACCTGCAAAGTAGCCTAATGAAGATAAGCTCTCTCGTGCAAGGAAAATGCCAAGCGCATAGGGTCAAAACCCTGGGAACTAAGCCTAACTCTGCCTCCTCTACTTATGTGACTTCCGGCAAGACTCTCTACTTCTCTGTCCTTTAGGTCCCCAAGGTCCCCCATAGCACTCCCAAAGCCCCACCCCTATGGAGGGTTTTTAGTGTAAAAGGAGACACTTCCCAATGTTGGGCCCGGGAATCACTTACTGTTGCAAATCCACATTCCACCTTGCTGATTTTTTCGATGGACTCCACGGCATCTCTTCCAAGTTCTAAGAGAATGGGATCCCCGGTGGCTCGGTACAGATACATCGCACTCTCGATGAGTTCTGAAAGGCCAAAGCAGCCATTCCTCACCTGGTGGTCAGGCAGGCTTGACTCGGGGCCCACTCAAGGATAACACCCCTGTCCACATGGGTCCAGCTAAAAGAAACATGGGCTACCTTATCCATGCTGAGTTTTCAGAACCGATATGCCCAAAGTGTGAAGCTTATTGGAGACACGGACTCCCACATCCAGGGAGAGAGAGGCAGCCAGGCTCTCGGACAGGGAGGTGACAGAGGCTGAGGTCTGCTTATCAGTATCTGTTTCCTCCTTGGTAACAGAATCCCTTATCTAATGTAATATAATTTTTTGTGGTACTGGGGATCAAGCATAGTACCTTCACATTGATTTACATTTCCCAAACCAGTTTTGATTTTTAAATTTGAGATAGAGTCTCGCCAAGTTGCTAAGTTGCCTAGGCTGAAACCAAACTTGCAATCCTCCTGCCTCTGCCTCCCAGAGGGTTGTGATTATAGGCCTGTACCACCGAGCCCAGCAGAATCCTTGACTTTAGACAAGCACATAGCTGCCTAGATTAATGAGTCCTCCCAGCAACCAGGTGATATTAAGGAAACTAAGGAGAGCCACACATGCCTGCAATTTATGAGAGAGAGGTAAATTTCTGTATTGATTAAGCTGCTATTTTTTTCTGTCAATCACAGCCCAGCCTAAGAATATTAGCCTGTCATCCTAAGGCCTATACTGAAATAGGGCAGAAAAAAAAGACTAAGGAAAGGCATTCAAATGCCATCTGTCAGTCTAACACAGATGCTCACTGTGCCCAGAGTAAGGCGAAGAGTCTTGCCCTATTCTACCCACAAGTGGAAAGTGATACTCAGACATAAGCCCTGTCTTAAGATGGAAATTAACCAACAGAGTGAGTCCAGATGAGAATATTTATTCTGAAAAAGAGAAAACCCAAAACAACTTATTATTTCAAGTCCTTAAAAAACTATTATGAAAAAAAAGATGGCTTCCAGCTAAGGGGACCCTGAGTGGGTGGAGGCTGCAGCTCACGCCGAATATGCTTTCCTACTTGTCACCACTTTCCTTCCTCCAACATTTTCCCCCATCTTCCCTCTTTACTCATGGATCTTGGCCATCAATTCTCTTTCTTCAGTTCTAAGACTGAAAGCTTAAACTCTTATTTGAAGAAAAGGTTCTGCCCATCTCCCAGTTCTTTCCTATTACTTCTCTCTCTCTCTTCCACCCCCACCTCCAGCTCTGGACAAGTGCTGATCCGGTTCTCATACACTAAGGTGCAGACTACAGCACACTTACCGGCAGGTGGACGAACAGAAGTGACAGTGCTCCGTGGGAGACCATCCCTTCTGCTTCCAGCAGCAGGCTGGGGCAGGGCCAGACTCATTTTCTCTTCCTCCTATGTGGGCCTAAGTGTGCTGGCTATTGCTTTAGTTTCCTGTGTATCAGCCAGCCAACTCTCTGGAGGAGGGTGACAGTGTACAGTTTGAATTTGGACTTTGGGGAGGTAAAGATCCTCAGAGGCAATAAAGCAAGACTCTGCTCCAACACTGCTGACCAGTGTACCTCTTATAAGTGCACTGGCCATCCTAGCTGCAAAGTACGGCCTTATCTCCAATGCGCTATTGTTTTGCGGAAGGAAGGGTGACTGTACTAAGGCACCCTGGATTCCTGGCAACAGCGCCTTATGTTCCACTAATACTTTCCTGCTCCTACGTCCTGCAAGTAGAAAGGGGCTCCTTGTAAGTAGAGAGCGCCCTGTTGCTGATGGTATTTTAATACAGGATCCTCAGGTTCCTTTAACCCTGAGAGCGCACAAGCCTTCATCTTACATTTAGTCCCAAACTCTGATCTTCACGTTATCAACTGGTAACACCACACCACTGGATGTGACTGCTGTCTTCTGAGAGAAGAAAAAAATGCTATAAGCCAGGTGTAGTGACGTGGATCTACACTCTCAGCATGTGAGAGGCTGAGACAGGAGAATCATGAGCTCAAGACCAGTATGCTAAGAGTACTGTGAAAAATAAATAAATAAATGCATGAGAGACCCAAGAACAGCAACTCCTGGTTTTCCCAAGGTGACCAACTTTCCTTTTACCACTGCTGTTCTACTCTTTCTTCTGTTCCCTCCCATAGTCATACAGTAATCCCTGGGCTGAAGGACAAAGGAAATGGGATAGAAGAAGGTAGAACAGGCAGAGAGGCTTAGGAAGACCTGCCCCGACGCACAAGACAATTCAGGTAGGATATGTCTCAGGGATAAGGCAACCTCCTTTGGATGGGTCTGCCTATATATGCTACTAAGCTTCCTGCCTGTTTGTTTCTCCTGAGGATAGAACCCAGGTCCTTCACATTGAGCTTCATCCCCGAACCACTTTTTGTTGTGTTTTAAGACAAGGTCTCACTAAGTCATTAAGTTGCTGGGCTCAAACCTGAAATCATTCTGCCTCACGCCTCCCAGAATTCTGGGATTACAGGCATGCATTTCCATGTCTCTTCCTCACAAATTTTAACTTTCCTGCAGTGAATCAGGGTATATCAGAACTGGAAAAGATTTTAGGGCAGGGTCTACTGTGTGGTTCCTTTCTTGATTCAAAGCTGCCAATGGAAAGGGGGTGAGAGTAGGTGATGCCTTAGGCCCATCCCAAAATGTTACTATTCTCTACTAGAGAAGCATTATGTTCCTGACTAGGGCTGAAGTCCTGATGGCAGGACTCCAGAGGAGGCAACCTGATGAGTTCCTTCACGCTCATTTCCTGAGTTTGCAAGAACATGGAATTGAGTTAGGAGATCTGGGTTCCAGTCCCAGCTCCTAACTTCACAGCCTTTGCCAAGCAACTCCAACCTATGAGGCCTCATTTTCCACTACCTGAAAATATGGGAGGAGTAATTCCTAGCAGGAAAATCACCCACAACCACTGGATCAGATTAGGGGGTGGGGGAGGGGCAGGGAAGCCTTACAAGTTCTTATGAGGAATCAGGGTATGAGGAACTGGCTCTGAGGACTGGCCACGGGACAGAGATGCTACTTACCCGGCCGAAGTGGATATCCTTCTCGCTTCTCCACAGTGTATCCCTGAGGAATGTTGTAGAATTCTGGGAGCCCCCCAAACTGCTTCCATATGGTATAGTAGTTGAGGAAGGTCCTCATGGCATTGTCAATGTCCCCAATGAGGCTCTGTGGGAGAGACGCAGTGCTTAGGCAGCAGATGCCACGTGTAAACCCACAGATGAAACCTCTCATAAAACTGAGTGCAGTGGTACACACTTGTAATCTCAGCACTCTGGGTGGCTGAGGCAGGAAGTTCAAAAGTTCAAGGCTGAGGCAAGAGAATTGTAAATCTGGGCCCAGGCCTGGCAAGTTAGCAAGTCAGCAAAACTGTCTCAAAAAAAAAAAAAAAAAAACCACAAATTAAAAACAAACAAGGGATAGGGATGTAGCTCAGTACAACGGCTCTCTGATCAATTACCCAGAAGAAAAAAAAATCACATACAGTGGACCTCAAAGAAAAGATAATACAAAGCCTTTTGAACTATTAAAAGTCATCTTTCAAGCCCTGAGCCTGCTGGTGCCTCTCTGTGTGGCCCTGAGCAGAGCTAACTTTCCCTTGTATGGTGTAAAATTCAATACTTATCTCACACATTGTTGGGAGGTGAGATTGTATATTAAATTTTTGAGCCTTCCTGGTCAATGATAGCCAGCACGTTCAAAATGCTAAAAATAGAAGCTGGCACGTGCTTCTAATCCCAGCACCTGAAGGCTGAAGCAGGAAGACCAAGGGTTTGAGACCACCCTGGACTACTTAACAACACCCTGTTTCAAAAACAAAAACAAAAAACCAACAAAAATTTAAGAGAAAGGAAAAGCCTGACTGTTAAGTCTCAGCCCCACTCCACACCCCCAAAATATAACCATTTTTATTGTAAGAGTTTCTTATGTAACCTTTCTGAGTTTCTCTATGCAAATATAAACAAAAATGGGTATGCTATTTTCCCTACACTAAGAAAATCCTGTAAGATAAAGTATCCTGCACTTGGTTGCATAGCATCCTGTTGCCTAGGCCAAAATTTATTCAGTTTCCTATAAACAGCCATAAGGCTTGGTTATTTGCTATAACAATCAATTTTGCAATAAATACCTCAGCACAGACATTGCTTCAAAAATATGCAAAGTCTATTTGTAAGTTAAATTTCCAGAATTAGGCCTTCTCAGTCTAAGTATGTATGTAATTATTAACACACATTCTAAGTATGTAGGTGATTATTAACATACATACTCAAAGAATCATTTAAGAATTTTTTAGAAATTCTATTTGATTTCAAAAATTAATCATTTCCAACTGCTCACTGATTCCAATAGCAACCTTCCTCCTTTCACATTTCCTTGACTCTGGTTCATCACTTTTCATGTGACAAAGGAGTTGACCTATGAGTTAACTGTAAAATTAAATTTTTCTAATAATCCATTCCATTAATCATTTATTCTTCCATTATTAAGCATTTCACTTATTTCTGGTTTGGCCCTGTCATGAGTTTGCTGCTGAGAATATTCGTATAGAGGCTGCATCTTTTGTTCCTGAATTACTTTCTTGGGGCCATAGGGTGTGACCAGTTCTATTGCTGGATTGTACAATAAGGTTTTCCAAGAGGAATGTCGTCACAAATAGTTTTAAGGAAATAGACTTCATTATCTTCAACTTTCCTAAAATAGTTCTGCCCAAAGGCAGGCTTGGTGCTTGTGACACACCACAATCCATTATTCCCACCTCATAATTGTCCTTTTCCCACTTTACCAAAGCAAGACATACCGACTGACAATCCCTAAACTTACTGTTGAACATTCTTCTAAGGTATAAAAACTTCCTGAGTACCAAACTAGGCTAAATTTAAAACATTACTGTAAGTTGAAAAAATAAATGATTCTAACCAATGAATATCAAATCCTTTTGCAAATCAGAACATTTTTCAGTTCTCTTCTTTCAAAAAATCGGAGGGACTGGTCAAGTTGTCAGAAGAGAGATGATTAAAAATATATATATTTTTTGAGACGGTCTCACTCCATAGGCCAAGCTAGCCCTGAACTCACTATATACCAACGGCTGGCCTAGAACTCACAACCGTCCTGCCTTAGCCACCCAAGTGCTGGGATTACAAGTGTGTGCCTCCATGCCTAGATAAAAATAATTTTTGATGAGAGATCATTATGTAATATTTTTAACCATCTAAATGCTGAATCACATGACACTGACATTTTTGTACAAAAAAGGGGTTGAATGCAAGCAATTTTATATGGCTCAATCTAATAAATAATTTCAAAGAACTGAATAATATTATTGCAATCAAATTCTATCTACTTGTTTATGTGTATAGAATTCTTTAGGACTTATATCTAAAAAAAAGTGAAAAGTGGAAATAAACTTGACATTTAACTACATTCCATTTAGCACAAGTTGTTATTCACACACAAATACATGAAATAACAAAAATCCTCCCAAATAAATTTGCCTTAAGGTTTTATAATTACCAAAAACTATAAGCTTTTACAGTTACTATAATGAGTGATATACTAATACACTTACTTATAACTGAATCAAGGAAAAAAATAAATTTAACACTCAGCTTTGATAGTAGGAAATTTTTAAACATTTCAAGTTTCTGTATTTATAAAACTTTTGTTACAGTGACTTAGGACAGTTTGATCAATAAAATGTTTTTAAAATAAAATAGTAATTAATTTTTTTTTCTGCGACACTGTCTTGTTCTATAGTCCAGGCTGGTCCTGCACTCACTATGTAGCGTAGGCTGGCCTCAAACACACGGCAGTCTTCCTGCTTCAGCCTCCCACATTGTAGAATTACAGGTGTGTGCCACCACAACGAGCTTATGTGATACTAGAGAATCAAGTCCACAGCTGTACTAGTCCTCCAGCCCTAAAATAATGGCAATTATAAAAAGCTTCTGTTGAGGGAATGTGAAAACATGAATTCAGGGGCAATCCTACTTGGGATGCCTTCCAGATAGCAGGATTTTTTATCCTTCTGTCCTTTCTTTCTAAATAAAAAGACATGTCCCATACCTTGAAAAAAAGAAAAACATGAGTTCAAAAAAAGAGAATGGTACACAACTATTTAAATTTTTGACATTAAACCACTATTTTTCAAAATTCTTGTAGGGTACACTCAAACAACAAAACTCAAAAGCTCTTACAAGAGGTGGATCAACACTTAATATTAGCACCAAGTTCACTCTCATTCTGTTTCTCCCTTTATAAAATAGAAGATTGACTCAACATACACAACTGGGAACTGGTTAAAGCAACTGAAGTATATCTATTTAATGAAATATACACAGCCATTAAGAATTTTAAGAAGATTGACCCATTTGTATCAATAAATAATGATCCTCAAGATACAGTCAGTGAAGAAAAAAAAAAGACTCCAAAGTATATATTATGTTCTTATCTATTTAAAGAAAACAAGGGGCTAGAGGAATAGCTCAGTGGTTAGACTGCTTGCGTAGCAAACGCAAGGCCCTGAGTTCAATTTTCTAGCACCACATAAGCTGGGGGTGGTGGCATAAGCCGGTATTCCCAGCACTTGGGAAGCTGAGGCAGGAGGACTGCTGTGTGTTTGAGGCCAGTCTAGGCTACACAGTGAGTTCAGGACCAGCATGGACTAAAGAGCAAGATTTTGTCTCAAAATTAAAATTTTTTTTAAAAAGGGATATACTTAGACATATATTTATGTCTATGAATTTCTGGAAGGAAATACAGATCATGGAAAAGAGTGGCGGGACTGGGAAGGGGGCATGAGTCAACACTTACTTTTCACTGTATTCATTCACATGCTCTTAAAGTTATTACCATCACTACACGTTATTATAATTTCTTGAAACAAAAACTTTTAAAAATCCACCTACATCACAAAATATTTTGTTGCATGAAATACTTTGCACACTTAAAGGGTATATTAGATGGGATCCATCTCCAGCTGCAACTCTAGCAGACTGTGTTGAGGAAAATGACAACGGTGGGCAGAGGAAGCCTAACTGGGTGCAGTGGCAGGCACCTCCAGTCTGCACTAATTAAGAGGCTGAGGTGGGACGATCACTTGGGTCTAGGAATTCAAGTCCAGCCTAGCACAGCAAAATCTCACCACAAAAACATGAATTGCTTGGCCAAGTGGTGCAGGCCCATAATCCCAGGAATCTGGGCGGCTGAGGCAGGAGAATTAAAAATTTGGGCCCAGAATGAGCAAGTTACAAGCTTAGTGAGACTCTGAGCCAAAAAAACAAAACAAAACAAAACAAAACAGGAACACACACGCGCGCGCGTGTGCGCGCAGCTGAGCAGAAGTGCCCACAGCCGTTCCTGCCCAGCCTAGACTGTAGGCAGTAAATATTCCACAGCAAATTGGGAGCTCAGTTCCTGATACTGTAATGCTCTCCTTGGAAAACTCAGTTTAGCACAATTTTGTATCTGCCTAATTAGCCCTGGCAACATAGGTACCGTAGTTGACTTCCATGTCAGAACAAGCCTGCTTTGCCATTTCATAGAAAAATGATCACCTGTTTGATTGTTCTTACCTGAAGACCAGGCCAATAGGCCTCCAAAGACTGGAAGACAGGCATGGACACAGTCCCCTTGTACATCTGTACCCACAGGTACCAGTCGTCAAAGCGGGTGTAATTCCGGATGGCTCTGTTATACTCTGCGTCATGGAAAAGGGGATAATGCTCATGTCAGTGTTGAGGGAGAGGAAGGCAGCCCTGACACAGACGCACAGACTTAGGTGTTTGAGCGATCACATGACAGCCCAGCTTCAGGGCAAACAAGGACACGACAGGCAAGCAGAGAAGAAGGGAGCGTGGGTTCTGAAGTCTAAGCTCAAATAACAGCTCTGGCTTTACCATGAGCTGGATGTGACCTGGGGCAAATGTTCCCTTCTTAAGCTTCAGTTTTATTATCTGTTAAGTTAGGAAAGTTATGCACCTAGTGGGAATGTTCAGTCATTTATTCACTCAGTGAACATTCATGTGCTGAGTGGTCAGCAACAACAAAAAAAGGTGAACGCACATGGAAGTACATTCCAGTGGGAGCCTGACCTTATAATCTCTTCCTTACACTGTGAATCCACGAGGCCTGGGACTTGGTTTTATTCACTGCAGAATCCCCAACACTAAGAGAGTGCATAGTAAATATGCACAGCAAATATTGTCTGAATAAACAAAGCACTAAACACACATGCAAATAAATGAGAAAGTCTCAAAGAGTACTGTAAGGATTAAATGAAATAGTCCACGCGCAGAGCTCGGCACTGTGTTTGGCACATCAACGGTACACAATAAATATTTGCAGAACAAATGAACAGGAGCCATAATTGCTACTAAGTGCCCAAAAGTTTCTCAAGATCGTCATTTTTAGTGTCTAAGGGTCATTAGAATAAATGTATTTATTCTACAAGGACCCATCTATTACGTGCCTCAGAGAAAGGATGAGGGGAGATATAAAAATGAATAAGCATGGATTCTGCACTGAATTGGTAGTTCTCAGTGTCGATGATGGCAGACTGAGGGAAGACAGAAGGTCATAAATTCTGAGAAAAGATCACACTATTTTCTGGGCAAGGTAACATTTAAGCTGGACACTGAAGAATGAGTTGAATTTGGACACATGAAGACAGGAAATTCTTGGCAAAGTAAGCACCATGAACAAAGGCTAGGAGATAAGAGTTACAGGCCAGAAGAGAACACAGCATGGCTCTGCTGTCTCTTGTAAGAGGACATGGAGAGGTGCAGCGGGCATTCAGTGGACAGTGTAAGTCCAGAACAGCTTTGAAGGAAGACTCACGTTCTCTGAATCGATTCTGCAGGCAGTCGGAAGCAACTAGAAGTTTATATATAAACCACACATCAACAACAACAACAACAAAAAATCATGAAAAGCCCCCTTATTCTGCCCTTGATACCTAGGAACATAGCCATGAGTTTCTTGTCCTGAAGCAAGATAGCTCCTTTCACCAGGTACTCAAAGTAGGAGTCCACACCAGCCCCGATGCCAGCGTCCTGAGCCACCCACTTGCCAGTGAGCACATCGATGTGGTTGCCAACCTAGGAAAGAGATGCAGTCTCAAGTGTGATCCCAAGGCCAAATAAGGATCCCCCTTCTTGTCCCAGCCTCCACCCCAACTGCCCAGCGAGATGCTAGGCAGGCACCTCAGTGCCACTCCGTGGAGACATGCTGCGTTCCTGCAAGTCCGTGAAGTGCACCTCGGGCACATTTATAGGGACTGTGCAAAAAAATAAAGAAAAACAATTTGGAGGGTTTATGCCCTGCCTAAAGTGAGTGTGACAAGAGAAACAAGAAATTGCTATTTCCACAATCTGCCTCAGATTTCACAGGACTCAGCTCGTGACTTCAGGGCCCAAAGATGTGAGATTTATTTCATGCATTTCCATAAATTGATTCAGCTGAGAAGGGTATCTGGGAAACTGAGGAGTAGCTGTTTCTAAAGAAAATAACTGGCGACAGGGATCTAAAAGGAATTCAACAATATCACTGCGTACTTTTTATTTTGGTATCTTTTCACTTTTGACCCACAGCACTAAAAAATCTTTTTAAAGTAAATGTGAAAAGATTTAAAGGAAGAGATGTGTCTTTCATATAATTTCGACCCTCCTGGAGGGTGATAACTTTATCTGGCACTTAACTTAATAAAAAGGTGGGTAACAATGTTGTGTTGGTTTAGGTTCCCAAGGGGCAGACCCCAGCAAGAAAGGCTGAAACTATTATATTTGGAAGGTGAATCCCTAGAAATACTAGTAGAAAAGGAAGGAGGAAGGAAGGCAGCCCATAGGAGGTGAATAATCAAGCTCCCACTGTGGGAACTTGAGCTTGGACTTGCTGGGGAGCTCTGGGATTCAATTCAGTGCTGCCCAACCCAAGGCAGCGGAGGGCCATGGGATGTGATCCACCAACTCTTTTCAGAATCAGTCCTTGGTTGCAAAATGCTCCAAAGGCAATCAGAGCAGGCAGCAGGCACCAGAGAAGGCCCACAGGTAAAGGGTGACGGCAGCTGGCAGACAGTGGAATGTGCACAAAAATGGATGGAGCCAAGAGAGAAGGGTACCAACAGAGTCCACTAGGTTTCCAGGGTTGGAGAAAAAAAATACCAGTGTTGGACTAACTAAAAGAGTTACACAGGTCCCAAAACCAATACCTTTTTGAGGGATTTTCAGACTCCTTACATAACCTCTACTTTTCCTTTCTAGTTTTTTGTTTTTGTTTTTTTGTTTTGTTTTGTTTTTTGAGACAGGGTCTCACTCTATAGTCTAGGTTGGTTCACTATGAATCCCAAGTTGGCCTTGAGTTTACAGCAATCCTTCTGCCTCAGCATCTTAAGTGCTGAGATTATGGTATGTGCTGCCACCCCTGGCTTATGTGGTGCTAGGGAATCAAACTTTGGTCCTTGTGCTTGCTAGGCAAGTGCTCTGCTATTCTATTTCTCCAGCACCAACTCTAATTTTCAAGCTGACTTAGCATCAGAGTCTGCACAAAATGTGTTTGTACCTAAATCACTTTCAAACAGTGCTTAGAAGTCATAGTGACTAAGCAAAGGTGATAATGATACAATGATATTACTGCTGAAGTAACAGGACAGGAGAGGTTAAGCAACTTGCCTAAGGCCACAGTTTGGGTATAGTAAGGCCAAGACTTGAATCTAGTTCTGACTAAATCCAGTGCAATTTCCTGGACAGCTTTGGCTCAGTTACTATTAGTTTCATTGAATTATCCGGTTTAAGAGCTGAGCCCATCTTAGGAATCACCAGATCTAAAATGTGTTAAATTTACATGTGTTATAGGAACTAGAGAGGAAAGGGACACTGTGGGGTCAAAGAAATTTGGGAAATGGCAAGTAATATTAAGGAGAGGGAGAGAGAGAGAGAGGGAGTGGGTAAGGAAAGAGAATGACAGAGTATGTGTTGATATTACTCAGGATTGAATTCAGGGTTGTCATACTGGGCTATAGGGCTGAGGATTTGTCTAGCATGTGCAATTCTGTGGGTTTGGTCCCCCAGCTAAAAGGCTTAACACAATCCCATAAAGCTGGGTGTGGTGGCCTATAATCCTAGCACTTGGGAGGCCAAGGCAGGAAGGCAGGAGGATTGCTATGAGTGTAAGGCCAGCCTGGGCTCCATGGTGAGTTCAGGACCAGTCTGGACTGCACAGCAAGACCCCGTCTCAAAAAACAAAACAAAACAAAACAAAACAGAAAAAATGCTTAACACAGTCCCTACTCCCTGCCAGGGATGTGCACTGAGGCTCTATTCACTTCTGTGGCAAAACCTGAATGGGTGGCTTGGTCTATACTCAGTGTTCTAAGCCTAAGTCCTGGCAGACTCAACTAACGCAGGAAGGGCAATGGCCAACCTACCAGCCCAATATCAGACCGGCTCTCCCAGAGGCGCATCAGGGCCATTCGGGCCACATCTTCAAACACTGGGTCACCAGTGAGGCTGCTCAAGGTGGCAAATTCCACAATGAAGGTCCCAATCCCAGCTGTACAGGTAACAGGGGTCTCTCCCGGGTTCACACCATGGAGTAGGTTCACTGTTCCATAGGGCATTCCAGTTGGTGTCTGAAAGGCTAAACAATTTCAGAAAACTGTGATTTTTGACAGGAGTGCAGAGAGTTAGGGATGGTTTTGATATAGGCCCAATTCTTGGGACCTCAGCTAGCACTTTCTTCTTTTTCTTCTGGGTGATCGGCTAAAGTGAGCCAGAGAAGGATAAATGTCACAACTGGAGGACCCTTAAGTGCCACCTAACCCACATGCTGTCAGGCACTGCTCTGCCTGACTTCGAGCTCTTACCAGCAAGAAAGGGACTGAGTGTAAGCTGTGCTCTGAGTTGACACATGCCACATATTTCATTTTAGCTGGAGTGGCTCTACTTTTTTTTTTCACTATGCCTTTTGGGGTCAGGCAGCAGACAAACTTTAAGCTATAGAAAGTAGTGGAGCTTGTGGCTCATGGACAAGAGTATGCTCCACTAGAAGCCATTCAAGGACTTTTTTTTCAGTACTAGAAATGTAACTAGGGCCTCATGTACGCTGGTCAAGCATGCTACCATGAGCTCTATCTTCAGCCGTTTTAAAATTTTCGTTTTAAGATAGCCACTAAGCTGTTCAGGCTGGACTTTTGTGATTCTCCTGTATCAACCTCCCTATGTAGCTGGAATTATAGATGGGCACCACTGGCCCCAACCATTAACAAGCTATTTTTTTGTTTGAGACAGGTTCTCATTCTGCATCCCAGGCTGGTCCTGAACTCACTATGTGTATCCCAGGCTAGCCTTGAGTTCATAGCAATCTTCCCCCATTAGCTTCCCAAGTGCTGGAATTATATAGGTGTACATTACCACACTAGGCTTATGTGGTGCTGGGGAATCAAAGTCAGGGCCTTGTGTTTGCTAGGCAAGTGCTCTAACTGCTATGCCATTCCTCCAGCCCTGCATTAACAGAGTTTTATAAACATTACTATGGCTGGGCTCAGGGATATGGGCCTTTAATCTCAGTACTCTAGGAGACTGAGGCAAGAGGATCTCAAGTTCAACCCAGTCTATACTGAAATAGGAAAAATCGAGCCTAGGTAAAGTTTAAAGTTAGTTAGCCTGAGCAACATCATCTTAAGCCTTTCTCAAAGCTTTTCTTTTCATTGTGTTTCTCAGAAAAGCTATAGGTCATTAACTATAAACTCAGAACAACGTCCTGTTTAATAAAAAATTCTGCTAAACAGGCCTCTCTGACCCATTCCCAACTCAAAAAAATGTCGGGATATTGTTTTAACCTGTTCCAGGAACTATGACACTTTGCTCAAAAAACAATGACTGAAACTGACGATATCGCTCACCCCTTTGCAATTTTTGCCTTCATAAGCTGTGTTCTAAAACTGGAAGGGGTCAAGATGTGCTGTTAGGGCATAAGGCCACTCTCAACCACCAGATGAACAAAGGACTCATAATGTCTTCTCAATGAGCGGTGGTTCTCCTGTTTGTTACTGTCTCGCATGGGTACAACAGTACAACTTAGTGACTTAGTGAGACCATACCTCAAAATCTAAATTAAAAGTGGGCTGGAGATGTCATTCAGTGTGACAGTCCTGAGCTCAATCCCAGTACCACAGAATAATAATAATAAAATTTTTAAAAATGAAAAAATACTACTCTGGCCAAATGAAAACAGATCAGCAGACAACTAAATAGCCCCAGAGGAGCAAATACGTGATCTCTGTTTTAAATAGAGTTTAAAGACAAAAATCATTTTAAAAACAATAAAAAAGTATATACACCACTAAAGCTTATAAGTTAGGAAAATCATGCCTGTAAGTGATATAGACAAGGTCACACAAGAGAGTCGAAGTCGGACTGGGAACCCCTTCGGAACCCCACCCTACAAATCCCAGTTTATTCCCCACCCCTCATGCCTTCTGATTCAAGGCAAGAACTTAACAGGCACAGATTTCCTCTCTAGGCCAAAGGTCAAATAACTGCAGAGCAACCTGTGTGTCGCCAAACTAAACGAAGTTGTCAAAACTTCCAAGAGCTATAGGGGCCAGGAACTTCGTTATAGATAAGACACTTGCTATGTGGCAAGTGTGAGAGGCAAGCAAGGGGAATGAGTCACAACCAAGAAGGGCTTGAAGACTTTTTTAATGTGGAATAGAGTTCCACTGGGACTGGGTACAGAGTCTAGGACTTCACATTGAGCCACCACCACCACCCCCCCCCCATCCATTTTTATTTATTATTTTGAGAGACAGTCTTGTGAAATTGTGAAAACTGCCCAGGCTAGCCTTGAACTCAAGACCCTCCAGGCTCCCAGAATGCTGTGATTACAGGCCTGTGCCACCAGGGCCGGGCTGTGAAGAAGCAGTTTAGAAAAGGCAGGAGATATTAAAAAGAGGACAGTGATAAAATTCTCCTTTTGGAGAAGAAGGGAAGACACGCTCATATTTGTTTTATAATTACTCACTGTGTACTTCTGAATATGTATATCTCAATATAAGACTTTTAAATGACAAAAGGAAAAAAAAAGGAGCAACAGGGCAGCTTCATCCAGGAATGAATCACATAGGATACGATGTTGGCTAGGAGACACACCGGCATGAGCCACGGACCGTGAGTGAGACCTGACTGAACCCAGCAAACCGACTCACCTCAGCTCTTCCCAAGAGAGGTGAGCGCTGCACGCAAGGGAAATCCAAGGCAGCTGGCTGATGGGCTGGTGGAGCACACTGTGATGTGTGTGGGTATGATCAGTCCTCGGACCTCTACCACACCCTGAAGGGAACAGAGTGTCCATATGACGCTGCCAACCCGGCTGCCCTGCTGGACAAAACACTAAGGCTTGGCCTGAAGCCCTGGACACAGAACGAAACTTTTTCATTTCAACAGTGTTCGAGGTTCTTCAATTGCTTTCTCCTGCCTGACCTCATTTTAGCTTCCCAAAAACACAATGTTGTAGTGAGGCAGGAATTATGACTCCCTTTTGACTAAACACAGAAACCGAACCATGGTGAGGGATAGTGGCTTGGTCAGGATGCTAGCTAGCAAATCTCTCAGTGCTCAGACCAAGGATCTTCTCCCGGGCCCTTTATCTGAGCAGTATGTAGGCCTGAGAGTGGATACAAGGGCTCAATAAAAAAAAAAAAAAAAAAATGAAAGAAAGAAAGAAAAGAAAAGAAAAGAAAAGCAAGAGCTGAGTGTGGTGGAACACACCTGTAATTACAGCATTCTGGGAAGCTGGGGCAAGAGGGTCACAAGTTTGAACTGAGACTGGCCAACTAAGTGACTAGTAAGAACCTGTTTCAAGATACAAAAATTAGAAAGGGTGGGATGTGAATCAGTGCTCACACCCTAGGTTCAAACCCCAAAACCTGAAAAAACAACAAAAAATAATCAGGACAAAAATCACATGGGTTCAATTTCCAATACCTGAAAAATATCAACATCAACAAAAAATAAGGGCCAAGACTTGCCATGCTGGTTTTTAGCCCATGCCCCCAAACAGTAACTGAGCCAGATTACCCATCCTGGGCCAGTGCACAGAAAGACCTTAAGATGCCCAAGACTCTCCTGTAGTGGGCCCCTGGAGTGGTTGGTTAAAAAATACCATGAAATAGTTCAGCATT
Organism: Ctenodactylus gundi; assembly: GCA_004027205.1. Taxonomy (NCBI): domain Eukaryota; kingdom Metazoa; phylum Chordata; class Mammalia; order Rodentia; family Ctenodactylidae; genus Ctenodactylus; species Ctenodactylus gundi. Next base: position 65,983 of record PVKB01004972.1, on the reverse strand, counting down.
GCCACTCTCATCTCCAGAAAGGAAAGTGGGAGTTACCGGTCTTCATGTCTCCCCACCTCCGGGTAGGCCTTACCTGGGAGGAGTTTCCGGGCTGCCTCTTCAGCCATCCTCAGGAGAGGTCCAGAACAGGGCCATCCAGCCTCCACTTCTACCCCAGCCTTCTTTGACAGCAGATGAGCAGACAGGAGTCCTCCTACCACTACAGATAGTACAAATGCAAGAGGTCACAGTCCCAAGGACTGATCTATAAATTAAACCTAATCATTCAGTGGAAAAGGCTAAAGTCACTTAGTGCAAGGGTCATCCCTTAACCCCACATACTTATACCATGCTAAGCCCATAAGGTTTTTCTCTTAGCAAATCACAAGAACAAGTCCCTATAGTATATAAAACACTAGATACTGTTGCCTGCTCTTCAGATGAAGACATTAAGGTTCAGAGAGGCAAAATGACTTACCCTGAGCCGCCACCAATGAGGTGGTAGAGCCAGGTCTGTCTGTTTTCAAAACCCACATTCATTCTCCTTTGTCACCCTAGTCTCCCAGTGCCTAAGACACCTGGGAATATGGGAAAAGAGTAGTTACTACCTCATATTAATCCACCTATGGGAGAAAGAGTAGTTACTACCTCATATTAATTCACCTATTTTGACTGATTATGCCATATTTAAGACTTATAAAAAGGCACAAAAGTTTTGTGTATGGCCGAATAGAAGAAACTGGCAACCAACAGCTTCAGTTTCGCCTCCTGCTAGCACAGGGAGAACAGAAGACAGAGGTACGACCAAACAGGAAGGCTGCTAAGAGGTCCCTGCATAAAGTTGGGATCTGAAAATACTGTTTACTGTGTAAAGGTGAATTTAAAATATACCATGTATACTTCCCCTAGTTTAGATAGGGAAATTAGATGCCTCAAATCTCATGCCATATAAAGGAAGGGAAACATAAGTAAATAAGTAAATACCCTTCTGAGGAATAGTAACTACAACCTGGTATTCATAAAGTTTTATAGTTTGAATTCACAACACTGGAAAAATCTAGAAAATTTCAAACCTTTAGTGGAAAGGGGGATTTGATAGGTAGTCCTTCCAGCCACTTGGCTGAAATCAAGAAAAACTGTAGGGTGAGAGGCATAGCTCAGCAGTTACAGCGTTTGCCTGGCAGCACAAGGCCCTGAATTTGATTCCCCAGCACTACATAACACAGTTGTGGTGGTGCATGCCTGTAATCCCAGAACTCAAGAGGATGAGGCAGGAGAACTGCGCTGTGTTTAGGCCAGCTTGGGCTACATAGTGATTTCATGACCAGCCTGGACTACAGAATGAAAGCCTGTCTCAATAAAAAAAAAAAGAAGAAAAAAAGAGAAAGGAAAAACTGTATCTGGAAAAACCCATATTCAACCCAAGACTCAAAGAATCCTACAGATAAAGTTTAGGAAATGAGTATACAATTTTTAAAAATGTACAAAGTCATAAATTACATAAGGAAACAAAGCATTATGAATAACAGTCATCAGAAATGGCAGAGTAAGACCCATGAATACTTTAGATAGAGGAATTAACAAAGAATAGAAAGAAATAAAGTGTGACATGCTTAAAAACAGAAAAAATTGGAATATATGAGTGAGCAGCAATAAATTATAGAAATTATCAAATGCATTTATAAAAAGACCAAACAGAATCTCCAAATAACAAAAACTATAATAATTGAAATTTTAAATTACACAGATGTGGTTAATAGCAGATAAGGCATAGATGAAGAGAGTTAGGCTTGAAGACAGATTAAAAATTTATCCAAAGCAATATGAAGAGACAAAATGTTCCTTGAAAAATGTAGAAGGAAGTCAAAGGATATAGTAAGAAGTTAATACATGTATCTAGCTGAAATTTCTAAAAAAAAAAAAAGGGGGGGGAATTAGAAGTAATATTTAAAAGAAAATAATCAAGAACTTTCTCCAACTAAAGAATGACAGCAATTCCCTGACTCAAGAATCTCAAAGAAAATAATAAAAAGGACCCTACATTTACATACATCATGAAAATACTGCAGAACATCAAAGAAATCAAAGATGTTAAAAGCATCCAGTGTTCACATAATGATTATGAAAACTTGGTGATGGCTATGTCTACCTCATTGTATTGCAATATTTTCTCTACTTTCATATAAGTTTGAAAATTTCCATTTTAAAGTCCTATAGAGGAGGCAGCCAAGCAGGAAAAAAAAAAAGATTAACTACAATAAAATAACAATTAGATGGACAAATTCTCTCTTAACACCACCACCACCAAATGACTATGGAAAAATGTCTTTGGGGTGCTAAGAAAATAATCATCAGCCTAGAACCATATGCCCAGCAAAAATATTCCCCCAAAGCCAAACAAAGGCAGTGAAACAAAGACATTTCCATGTAGACAAAAGCTGAAAAAAGGTTGCCAGGAACGTATCTGCACTAAAGAAAATGCTGAGGGAAACACTTCAGAAATATGATGAGGGACGGAAGAGGTTAAAGGCCTGAGATATAAGAAGTAATGGGAGTCCAAAAAGCAGTGAACACATGAGTAAATTCAAAACATCAAAGCATCAATTTTGTCCTTGTCCAGAGACTGCCTAAACCTGAGGTTAAGGGCAGGAGACTACTTAATCTGGTAGGGGAAATCTTATGGCAGCTTGATGTTCAGGCTGTTACACAGCTACTGTTTGAGGCTTGTATCTAACTCCCTGGGAAAAGGCAGAAAAAAAAAGGCAGAGAGAAATGATATATAAAGTTCACTTTTGCTGAACAAAAAGGGTCCACAGTGGTGGAGAGCACAGCAAAGTTAAAGAAACTAGCACATACTTACAATCAAGATCATAGGAAAGAGGTCTTGACAGCATCTCAAAAGTCAACAAGACCTCACACTTCACTGAGTCAAGAGTGGAGAGGCAAAAGACCTTGCTCTGAAATTAGTACCCCAGAGCATCCTGTAGTGCCAAAGAGACAGCCACCTGGAGATATAAGACTTCAAAGGCTTCTACAGTGTTTGTCCAAGGGGGTCAGTGGCAGACCTTGGTGACATCACATGGTCCTGGCTTTACAGGCTTACAGAGTACAAGACGTGTGGATTCATAGAGGCTTCCACCCAGATTTCAAAGAAAGGCCTTGAAGGCAAGACAAGATGTCCCAGGGTGTCCGTAAAGTTAGAGAAGCCAGGAGCAGGGACTGTTCCTGAGGAAGGCTGTAGGCTGTGGGTGAGCCAGCCCAAAGGGGAGAAGATGGAGGTTGCAGCCACAGGCAACGCTGTAGGGGCAGGGCCACCCAAGCTCTTTTGAGTTCCCACCCTGCCAGGTAACCTGGGTGCTACACATGAAACTACAGGATTTAACCTTTGTTCTACTGGGTTTAGAACTTCCTTTCATCTAATTACTTTCTTTCTATATCTCCATTTCGGAATGGGAATGTTTACCCTGTGCCGTTCTATGCTGGAATTGCTTAACTCTTTGGTTTTCAAAGGAGCTGGCAGCTGAGGTTGCCTTGCACCTCAGAGGAAATCTTGGACTCGGACTTTTTAGAAGTGATAAAACTATTAAGACTTTGGCAACTCTTCGAAAAGGACTAAATAAATGCATTTTGGGAAAGGAGGTAAACATGGGTCTTTTAGGGACCAGGGTCAGAATGTTGTGGTTTGGGTCAGGAGTGTCCTCCAAAAGTCTCGTGTACCTATGGACACTGTGTACTGTTGGCAGGTGGGGACTGGCTGGAAGGGGCAGATGCCTGGGGCTTGACCTGGAGGGGTGTGAGCTGATTTCATCCTTCCTCCAAGACTTGCCAGGCTGTGAGGATTTTTCTCTCTCTGACTCTGGCCCCACCATGTGGTTCTACCATTTTCCAGCCATCTGCCTATGAATGGACTGTGACCTTCTGAAACTGTGAGCTAAAATAAATCTTTTGTTCCTAAGGTTATGGATGTTGAGTACTGGGTCACAGTGATGAAGAAGTAACTAAGACAAGAGAGTTAGAGACGATGGGACAAATAGCACAATCATATTATAAAAGTGAATGCAAATAAATATGCAATTACAGTGAATGTAAAAATATTAAGTGTTTCAGTTAAAAGATTGTCAGAATGGACAAATAAAATAATGCTTTCAAAAAAGATACATCTAGGGCTTGTGGCACAGTTCAGTGGTTAGAGTCCTTGCGTAGCATGCACAAAGCCTTGGGTTTGATCCCTAAGCACTACATAAAATTAGCCAGGCATAGCGGTACATGCCTGCCTAATCTCAGTACTCAGGAGGTTGAGGAGGGAGGATTACCATGAGTTCAAGGCCAGCATGGGCTACAGAGTGAGGCCTGTTGTCTAAAAGAAAGTTTAATCATAAAACTATAGAAAGACTGAAAGAGTAGAAAACAGTACATTTAGAGATACACCAGCTAAAAGAAAGCTAATACATCAAAAGTGAAGGTATAAGGATGACCTTCATTTACACATGACAAATTGGCATAGCCTCGAGCTCAGCTTAATTAGGATTCTATATCATGCTCTCTGTTATGGTCTGCATCTGGAATGTCTCCCAAAAGCCTCATTTTTGGAAAGTAATTCCATCATGGGGGTTAATCCATTGATTTCATCTGCTGTTAGTAGGAGGGGCCTGGTCTGGAAGTGGAGGATCAGTGGAGCATGATCTGGAAGGGGCCGATCACTGGGACATGACGTGACAGGTATACAATAGTTCCCCTCCCTCCCCCCGCCCCCTCTCTCTCTCTCTGTTTCCTGATGCAGTGCTCTGTATACCTTTTGCCTGTGAGGTCAAACGCCAAGTCCTTCCACTGCTGCAGGCTGCCCATAAATGGACTAAGATATCCTGAAACTGTGGACTAAAATAAGCCTTCCTCCTTTAAGTTGTGGGTGTTGGGTGTTGTGTCCCAGGAATGAGAAAGTGACTAAAACACTCTCTTCCTACTTTATTCTCTTCTTTTACTTCTATGTATTATATATCCAGAATACAAATTTCATTGCAGAAACAAATAAAACAAGGATGGAAATATAATTCTATCTTTAAGAGGTCACTGTTAAGCTAGTGGTCTAGAGCAGGGGTCTCAAGCCCCTGTGCTACGGACTGCCATTACAGAGCACGGCCTCTGAAGGACTGGGCTGCAGGGTCAGTAGAGTATGAGCAGGAGGTGAGCAGGGAGCAAAGCTCCACCTCCTGTCAGTGGGCTCTTATTAGGTTCTAATGCCCCTGCTGGTCATCTGACAAGGGGAGGAGTTTTGCTCCCGGCTCCCCTCCACTGCTGCTTGCCATTTCAAAGCTATCTTCCAACAACCTACTGTATAATAAGTACTACTCCCCAGGTCGTCAGAAGAATAGTCTCCATCTACCTAAGTCCCTAGTGTCAAAGTTGAGTGTGGTAACACACGCTTGTAGTCCGAGCACTCAGGAGACTAAGCCAGGAGGACTGCTGTGTATTCAAGGCCAGTCATCTGGGCTATATAATGGGTTCAGGATCAGCCTGGATTATGGAGTGAGGCCCTGGCTCAAAAAGAAAAATAAATGAATTCTACTTACTACCTCTAAGTTTTCACAAAGGCAACTCTCACCTCGAATGTTGGTTTCAAACACAGAGGCATTTACATCGATATCAAAGTCCACGTTGTCCTGGAGCACTTCAACTACTCTTTGGAATTCAGAGATATTCCCCAAAATCTGGAAAGAGAGACCTGAACATGAGGTTCTGAAGATGCTGGATTTAAGTTTGGAATCCTGTGGTGGTGTGGCCTTCATTCATTCAGTTAAGTTCTCTAGTCTTTCTCTCCCCCCCATCTCTCTCATTTACTTATTTATTTACTTACTTATTTTTGAGAAAGGGTCTCACTCTATAGTCAGCTGGTCCCGAACTCATTATGTAGCTCAGGCTGGCCTCAAATTCCTGGCAATCCTCCTGTCTCAATCTCCTAAGGGCTGGTATTCCAAGCATGTGCCACTACACTTATGTGGTGGTGGGAAAACTGAAACCAGGGCTTTGCACCTGCTAGGCAAGTGCTCTAACTGCTGAGTTATGCTTCCAGCCCCAAGTATCTGAACCAAGTTTGCTTACAGGGAAGAAACTCTGAAAGCTAGAAATCACCTAGAAACTCAATGTCAAAATACTGGTTAAATAAGGTTCTGGTTGCCAATTCGAGAGTCATTAAGTATCCATTTAAATAGATGGTATAAAGAAGGTAGACATTATAAAGAAATCTTACACATTAGGTGTCAGGTATTTGGAACCCTCTCTGGTCACATTCAAGCTTGTGGAAAACATCTGGGGCTGGCTCACAGCCTTCCTTGCCCCCTGGCTTCTCATCACAGAGGCTGAAAATCAGATGCTCACTTTCTCCACATCCTTTGCAGCTAGAGGTCAATGTATTACCCGGTCAGTTCCACCCTTCCTGCCTACCAGGGGCACCTCTGGAAAAGCTTCTGTTTTCCTAAAAATAACAGACAAAGCTGGCATGACTTCCCCTCTACCTCTGCCTTTCTGCCTTGAAAGAAGACTCAATTTCTGGAGCTGCGTCACCTATATTCACCATGAGATACTAAACAAAAGAATGAAAGCCAGGGGAAGTAGCTCAGTTGTTGATGCACTTGCCTGGCAAACACAAGGTCCTGGATTTGATTCCCCAGCATCACTTAAGTTGAGCACAGTGACACATGCCTGCAATCCTAGAACCTGGGAGGCTTGGGCAGGAGGAATGCCATGTGTTCAAGACCAGGCTGGGCTACACTGTGAGTTCAGGATCAGACTGGACTACTGAGTTGAGACCCTGTCTCAAAACAAAACAAAACAACAAAACACGACCACCAAAGAGTCTGGGTCTCTGCTGCACAGCTGATACTATGCTAGAAATTACTTGCAAGGTTTATTTGAAAAAAATAAACCTCCTTTCTTTAAATCAAAAGCCAAATGTGATCCTTATATCTTTTTTTCCCAATAGCAGCATTCCAGTTTTCCCTTGAAAGAATCATCCTTCTTCCCCAGTCATTCTTGTGGTCTGGCAGGAACTGATTCCATTTCCCCAGCTATGGAGTGGAAACATCACTTGAACCAGCCACAGTACCAATCCCTTGGCCAAGTGATTGGCTCAGGATAAATGTGTGACTCAAAACAGATCAATGAAGACTCAATTCCGGGAGTTAATGGAAAAGGGCTGATTCTTTCCACACACAGTTTCCTAAATGAGCAGATATAAGTGGAACTTGTCAGCCAGCTTATGGGAAGCCTGAGAACCCAGCAGCAAAGAAGGCAGAGATAAGCAATGGAAAGAGACTCCTGATAACATCAACTACTTGTGTGGATCTAGACTATTTAGTTATTGGATTCAGCAAATTACTTTTGTATATAAATCAGTATGAATCAGGTCTCTGCCTCTTGTAAGCAAACCAATCGTGACTATGCCAGCATTCTAAGTTCACTATAATTTGGACACAACCTCCTTTCTAACTATGTCTCTGTTCATCTTCATCTAAACAACCTTCATCTACTTCAGTAAAACTCTACCCATTATTCCCCAATTTCCAGCTCTCAGGGGTGATGTTCCACCTGCCAGGAATCATTTCCTCCTATGTCTTCCCATTTCCAAAACAAACTATTTTTAATTCATTAGTCACTTCTCTAGGAAGCATTTGATTGTTTCTTCAGTCTCCTTCTTTTAAAAGAACCCCCAAAACTTTATCCATACAATTCTTTTTGTGGGGGGGGGGAGGGGAAGGGGTGGTACAGGATCTCACTCTGTAGTCCAGTCTGATCCTGAACTCACAATGCAGCCCAGGCTTGCCTTGGATTCACAGCAATCCTCCTGCCTCAGCCTCCTGAATCCTGGGATTATAGGCATATACCACCACACCTGGCTTTATGTGGTGCTGGGGAATAGAACCCAGAGCCTTCGGCTTACAAAGCAAGAGCTTTAAACGCTTTAACTGCTGTGCCATTCCTTCAGCCCCACAGTTCATAAAGCAATTACTTGACAAACGCTTACTAGATGATTATACAAATCTTTGTTCACATTGCAGCCAGTGATCTCAAAACAGAAAAGCTCACATTTCTTGATCTTCTATTTAAGAAATTCCAGTAGCTCTTATTCTCAAGTTAAAGAGCAAATTCTTAACATAGCGAAGAACAACTTGCTTCATCTGGTCTTCACAGTCATTGTATTTCCTATTTTTCCTTCTCTTCCCCCAGCCATACCGACCTTCCTTCAATTCACTGTACTCGACTCACTCTTGCCTGCTACCAGGTCTCTTTACATTGGTTGTTCCCTCTGCCTAGAACATTATTCCTCTCCCACTTGCCCAATCAATACCTACTTTTCTTTCAGGTTCCAACTCAAGCAAAACCTGATTGCCTCAGGAAGTTATCCCAATCTCCTCAGTACATTTCAGATTCTTTTCTTATGACCTTTCTCAGAACTGCATTCCTTCCCCTGTAGGAGTCCCCAGCCCCTAGGCCACAGAGTGGTACTAGTCATTGGCCTTGGAGGGACCCAGCTGGCACTGGTCAGTGTGTTCCTATTATGCCACCATGGATCTGACAGCAGGTGGAACTTCACTCTGAGAATCATTGTGTAGAGCACTCACCTTAACTTGTACTGCTACATTTTTTTTTTCCAGGGCATACAGAGAGTCATTATTTAGAAACCAAGGACAAAGGGGTGAAAGCTCCGGCTACCCAAGCATGGGCCTCAAGTGGGGCTGCCCCTGTAATGATACACTCCTTACGGTTACTCTTTGGCCTTTTGTCTCCTGTGCTAACATCACAAACTCCAGGCCAAGGAGAGGCCATGTCTGTTTAAACTCACCATTGTAACTCTAGAGTTTAGCACTGTGCTTGATATACAGCAGGCTCCTGATAAATATTTAATGAATGGGTAAGTATATACACACTAACATTGAGCAAAACACATTATAAACTAAATTAGATCAATGTAGTGTTCACAATCAAATACTATTGATAAATAAAGATAGGACGTATTGATCAAAAATAAGGGGAAGCTATAAAATTCTTTCTTGTGGTCTTTTTAAAGATAGTCAAAGCTTGGAATCATAAGAATTCAGTTCAAGTGCTATTAATAGCTGAGAATCCTACTCGAGTCATTTAATTTTCTAAGCATCAGATTTCTCAGCTATAAAAAGTACTTCATGAAGTTGTTGGAAGAATTACACACAGTAACACGCAAAGTGCTTAACAAAGTCCCTGTAGATCACACCATAACTGGTTTCTGTTTTTATTTACTATCCTTGTACATAGCTACTAGAACACAAGCTTAAAACAGAGGATACTGAAGCACCTCTCAGAGCATTGTACAAATCGATCACAGTTCTCTATAACTAAACATCTGCTAAATGAACAAACTTGAGTAAGTTGGAATTTATGATTTTCTCCTATTTAGTTCCTGTATAGCAAGGCAACCCAAGCCTAATGGCTTAGAATCACAAAATGAAAGGCCTAATGGAAGAATTCAATTTTTACCCAGTAAGGATGCCAAATGGGCAAAGACGTTAATTAGGTAATGGTGGAAAGGAATAGGAACCAATTTAAATACTTACCAGCAGAGTGTCCAGAGCATCAATTAGAGTCAGAGAAAAACTGTAAAAGGAGAGAAATCTCAGCTGCTTAATTAAAATTAAAAATCAAACACCCACAATATGGCTGTCCCAGATTAGATCCCTCCAAAACTAAATGAGGCACAGGGTTACCTCTGGCCACTTGTCACCAACATAGAATCAATGGTAACTAAACACATCACCTATATTCTCTGGCATTCTTCTCTGCCATGAGGAGGCAGTATAAGATTGCAGCTAAAAATTCAGGATTGTCATCAGTTCCACATTTAGGAATTCACTCCACAGTACGCACAGTTGTTTGAAAATGCTCATGACAGTACTGGTTAGAACAATGAAAGGCTAGGAAGAACCCAATTGTCCAACACTTAAGAAGGGCAAACTCAACTGTGGTATAACCAGTACAAAACTATGAAGTAGGGCTGGAGGAAAGGCTCAGCGGTTAAAGCGCTTGAGCAAGTGCTAAGCCAAGTGCTAAGTACCCAAGTTCGATTCCCCAGCACCACATAAGCTGGGCGTGGTGGCGCACGCCTGTAATCCCAGCACTCGGGAGGCTGAGACGGGAGGATTGTCATGAGTCCAAGGCCAGCCTGGACTCTGAAGTGAATTCAGGTCCAGCCTGGACCACAGAGCAAGACCCTGTCTCAAAAAAAAAAAAAAAAACTATGAAGTAGTTATAAAAAGATGGTTATCAGGAGTTGTGTGATGATACAAAGGTATTCAATTATGTTGTTACACGTGGTACGGAATAGGTGTTACGGGACATTTCTATCTCCATTTCAAAGAGATACACTAACAGAAAGCAGATTAGCAACTGCCAGGGCCAGTGATGGAGGGATGAACTATAAAGGGAAACAGGAAACTTTTCAGGATGACAGAAGCGTTCTATATCTCGACTGTGATGACAGTTACTGTTCACTCAAAAAAGGGATTTTATTACAAATTATACTTTCAAAAAACTAATGTAAAACTAACATATGCATACACCCACACCAAGAATCTTTCTGAACAGATATACAGGGAAAGTAGCAATGGTTGGAGCTCAACAATATGTGAGATATTTACTTTGTGTATATAATTTTGTCCTGTTTGTACTCATCACTGGTTCATATTCAGCTTTTTCAAAAAGAAAAAGAAATAAAGAAAACCAGAAACAAAACTTCTGTAGAAGTTTGCCAGAGTCTCCACAGCTGGTGCTTTTTACTGCTGCGGTTGTGCCCAACCGTGAGGCCAAACTGGCTAATCCAGGACTTTTTCGTACGGAGAGAAGCTAGGTGGGCCCTAGAAGTGCTGGTGTGAATCAGGGGGAAAGCAGCCCAGGCTTGCCTGGGACCTTTTCGGAACCGGTGGGGAGATCAGACGGGGAAGCCACCAGCCTCAGGTGATCCGCCCGCCTAGGAATGGATCGTCACACCCCGGCCAGCCCCTTACCCGTCTGCTAGTAATACCTGCCCCAGGTGTCGTGCCCGTCGCAGGTAAGAGGTCGCAGCTCGTCAAAGGGAAATGCATTTTCCAGATAGCTGTCGTAGGCGTGGTAGAACATGGCCTTGACTCGCTCCCTGGTGCGAGGGACGAGAAATAAGGCAGGTGGACCAGAATACAAAACCAGGAAGAGGAAAGACACGGCTTATGGTGGACAATGGGAATCACCAACTGTACCCAAGAAAATCAGGGCGAGGGGGAGGAGGGAGGCGGGTCCTGAGATGGAGGGAAAGGGAAGGGACCCAGTCTGCACTTCCCATTCCCAAACCATGGCAGGGCAGGAGCCTGGTCTCCTTCACCTGTAGTGGGCAGGGTCGGGTGCGGTGCTGTCGGGGCCTGGTGCACCATGGTGCAGGGGCAGAAGAGCGCACAGGAGGCCGAGCGGGATGAGAAGCCGGAACGGCATAGAGCTCGAGTCCTGTCAGCGTCGCCACAGCAGCTGCAGCCACAGCCACCCGCTCATCCTGAGTCCCCGCTGTTTCTTCCGGGGATACTCACCACTACGCTTGCGCGTTGAGAAATCAGCCTCATGCTTCCGGACTACAGGCCCCAGCATGCAATGTGCGGCAAAGCCCAGGCAAAGAGCATCTTGGGGTCTATAGTCATTCAAGCAGAAGTTAACGTGTCTTTAAGACAGTGGCTACTATTGCTATTTTTAAAAATTAATATTCTAATAATGCCAGTTAGCATTTAGTGAGCACGTGCGTACCAAAACTGCATGAAAGACTTTAAAGGCATTATCCAATTTTGGTTTTTATGTTTCTTTTTTCCCGCAAACTGGGCTGGAGGAATAGCCCTGGACTTAGAGCTCTTGCTCGGTGCAGCGTGGCGCATGCGTCGGGAGGCTGAGGCTTGAGGATTGCTGTGAGTTCTGGGCTAACATAGTGAGTTCAGGAGCAGACTGGGCAGCAAAGGGAAAGCCTGTTCCCTCAGCCCGCACCACCCTCTCCCACCCAAAAAAGGGCAGGGACTCAATATGTGTTGAGTGGTCCAATGTAAAGATGGATGAAATATGCTCAGCTTTGATCCTTGTTAGAGATTATGAGTTTCCCAAGACAGTTTCCCTGATTGTATAACAATTTAGAACTATTATCCTAGGCTGTGGGTGTAATTCAAAGCTGTTGCTCTTGAAGTCCCCTTTAAAAAAAAATCCCTTAGATTCTAGGAGTTCATTAATATATGTCACCTGGACTTAGGGTGTAGCTTAGTGGTTAAAGTGCTTGCTTAGCATGCACAAGTCCTGTGTTCATAATCCCCAGCTACCACATAAAGATTAACTGGGCATGGTGGCACAAATCTATAATGCCAGCACTTGCGAGACTGAGGCAAGAGGATTACTTTCAGTTTTAGGGCCTGGGCTACATCCTGAGTTCAGGACCAGCTTATACTACAGAGCAAGACCTTGTCTCAAAAAGTATATGACCCTCTTTTTTTTTCCACTTTGGGATATGGTCACATTGTCATGTGCTTTCTGGTGACCATGACAATATGCCAATATTCCAAAGTAAAAGGAGATAAGCATCATACATTTATTTGTTTTCTCTTCCTTTCTTTCCTTCTTTCTTTCTTCCTTCCTTCCTGCATTCCAACCCAGAAGCTTGCTCCCAATACTCTGGACTTTATCAATGGCTGCAGCCATAGTGTCCCAGGTAAGAATAAGTACTTGCAGCAGTACAGCTTTTAGAAAGTTCGGACCCATTTTTTCCATTTCTGTTTTTACAAGTTTCCAAAGTTTGGTCATCTTAGACCATAGCATTTTGGTCTGTGTGAATGTGTAGTACACCCAAACCTGGATTTGCAGTCAAATCTGGGCTTCAATCCAACCTTACCATTCATCACAACTTGTATATGTGACCGGGAACAAGCCTCTCCATCTCTCTGGACCCACATCCTCATCTATAAGAGGATCTTGCCATCCTTTTAACTTGAGCATTCTGTGAATGTAGGACTGGTCATGTTCTTCTCTTTGCTGAAAATATCAGAGGGAAGAGTTCCTCAGACCCTGAAGATTCTGAAGCAGTGAGGAACTGGCCCGTCTCTGCTTGGTTCCTGTGCCCTTGATGAAACTCTTCAGTTAAGACACATAAATGGCAGTACAGAAGTAGAGGTAGTATGGGTTGAATTTATATTGTGGAGTGTATAAAGAGAGAGACTTTCAAGCAAGAAAGCAGGTGGTGACATGAAGGTACCTCTACTGAGTGCAGCCTTGGAGACTGTTTTTGTACTAAGGATTGAGTCAGGGGCCTTTGCACTGAGCTACATCCCCAGTTTCTTTCTTTTTTATTTTTTATTTAAATATTGCATCCCTTTCCCCTTCCTACCTCCTGAAGCCCCTCACAACATCCCCTTTCCCTCCCCACAAAGACTATCTTCTTACATTCTTTTTTCTTTTCTTTTCTTCCTTTTTTTTTTTTTGAGACAGGGTCTCACTCTGTAATCCAGGTTGGACATGAACTCAGTTTAGGCCAGGCTGGTCTTGAACTCACAGCAATTCTCCTGCCTCCGCCTCCTAAGTGCTGAAATTACAGGCGTGTGATACCTGGTTTCTGTGATACTTGGCTTATGTGGTGCTGGAGAATCAAATTCAGGGCCTTGTGCTTCCTACACAAGTGCTTCAACCGCTGAGCTAAGCCCTCAGTTCTTCTTCTTACTTTCCTCCATAACTCAGGTTTTTTATGGTTTGGTTTTCTCAGAGAAACCATGAAATATTTAACTTTCTGTGTCGGAATCATTTCACCATCATGGTCTCAAGGTGAATCTATTTTCCTACAAATGACTCAAATTTATCTTTATTTATAGCAGAGTAGTACTCTATTGTGTAAATACTCTATTATATCTTTATTCATTCATCTGTTATTGAATATATTGGCTTCTTCAAAGATTTGGCTGTTATAAATTGTGCTGCTATAAACATGCATATGCACATATCACTCTTGTATAATGACTAACTCTTGGGAAGAAACTCAGAAGAGGTAGGGCTGGGTCAAATGGGTTATCTATTTTCAGTTTTTTGAGGAATCTCTATATTACTTTCCATAGTGGTGTACCTGTTTACAGTCCCACTGGCAATGTAGGAAGGTTCCTTTTTTTCCACAACTTCACCAGCATTTGGGTTTTTTGTTCGTTTGTTGAGTTCTTAACACCAGCCATTCTTTTCTTTTTTCTTTTTTATGAGACATTGCCTCTGTAGTCCAAGCTGGTCCTGAACTCATCACGCAGCCCAAACTCATAGAAATCCTCTTAATAACCACCATTCTTAACAAGAGTAAGATGAAACTTGAGTGTTGTTTTGATTTGCGTTTCTTTGCTGGCTAAAAATGTTGAATATTTTTTCATGTACTTATTGGCCATTTGGACTTCTAAGAACTGTCAATTCATTCCAGTTGTCTATTTTTTGATTGGGTCTTTTATTTTGTAGGGCCTAATTTTTTTCAGTTCTTTGCATATTCCTGATAATAGTTCTCTAAGAAATAGCTGGCAAAATTTTTTTTCCCATCCATGGGTGCCTGCTTCACTCTGTTGATGGTTTCCCTTGCTATGCACAGCTTTTTACTTTGCTATAATCCCATTTGTTGATTCTTGGTGTTATCTCATGTGCCTTGGGTGTTTTATTAAGAAAATCCTTGCCTACTACACCTGTGCCTTCAAGGGTTTTGACATTTTTCCTTCCAAAAAGTTTGGTGTTTCCATTTTAATGTCTGGGTCTTTGATCTATTTTGATTTGATTTATATACATGGTGAAAAGTGTGGGTCTAGCTCCCTTCATTCTTCTGCATGTAGTCAGTCAGTTTTCCTAGCACCATTTGTTAAAGAGGCTTAGCAATACTCCAATGTATACTTTTGGCGTCTCTGTCAAAGATCAGTTGGCTGAAGTTACTTGGGGTTATCTTGCATCCCCAATTCTGTTCCCTTGATCCACCTGTCTGTTTTCATGACAATAGCATGTTTTTTTTCAATCACTGGTGCTTTGCAGCATAAATTTATATCTCATATTGAGATGCCTCCTGCTTTTTATTGTTGCTTAGGATTATTTTGGCTACTCTGGGTCTTTTGTGGTTCTATATAAACTTTCAGATAGTTTTTCCAGTTCTGTGAAAAATGCTGCTGGTCCTTTGATTGAAATTGCATTGAATTTCTGTATCAATTTAGGTAGTATGGCCATTTTGACAACATTGGTTCTGCTTATCCAGGAACAGGGGATTTTTTTTTACATTTTCTAATATTCTCTTTAATTTTCATTTTCAGAGTATTATAGTTTTAAGTACAGAGATCCTTCACTTCCTTACTTGCTTACCTATTTTGGCTCCTAGGTATTTTTTTTTTTGAGGCTACTGTAAATGGGATTGTTTTTCTTATCCCTTTCTCTGTGTTTTCATTGTTGCTGTAGAAGAATGCTACTGATTTTTGTGTGTTGATGTCATATTCTGCAACTTGGCTGAACTTGTTTACTAGGTCTAAGAGTCTTCTGGTTGAATTTTTGGGGTCCTCTATGTAAAAGATCATTTTATCCATAAATAAAGATAGTCTGACTTCTTCCTTTCCTATGTTTATTCCTTTTATTCCATTATCTTGCCTGACAGCTCTGATTAAGGTTTCATGTATTATGTTTAATAGAATGAGAGTGGACACCCTTGTCTTGTTCTTGTTTTGAGGAAAAACACTTTCAGTTTTTCCCCATTTAGAATGATGTTGGCAGTGGGATTGCCATAAATTACTTTTATGTGCTTGAGGTAAGATCTTTCCCTAGCTATAGTCTTCATCAGGAAGTCTTGATACTGTATTTTTGTCAAAGGCTTTTTCTACATCTATTGAGATGATCATGTGATTTTTGTCCTTGCTTTTGTTAATGTGGTGTATTACATTAATTGATTTATGTATACTGTACCAGCCTTGCATTCTGGGGATGAAGCCAACTTGGTCATGGTGCATTATCTTTTGAATAACTTGTTGCATTCTGTTTTCAAGTATCTTATTACATATTTTTGCATTGATATTAATTAAGAAAACTGACCCGTAGTTTTCTTTCTTTGTGGAGTCTTTATCTGGTTTGGGGACCAAGGTGATTCTTGCTTCAAGGAAGGAGTTGGTAATGTTCCTCTCTTTCAATCTCATGGAAGAGTTTAGCATGGCATTAACCTTCCCAAAGTTCTGATAAAATTCTGCAGTGAATCTACCAGGTACTGGTTTCTTCTTTGTTGGCAGACCCTTTATTACTGCTTCACTTTCATCCCTGGTTGTTGCTCTGTTCTGGGTTTTTATATCTCTTTGATTCACTTCTGGTGTATCATATGTATCAGGGAATGTATCCATTTCTTCTGGATTGTTGAATTTATTGGAATACAGGTTTTCAGGGCTGGAGGAATAGCACATCAGTTAAAGCGTTTGCCTGGTAAGCACAAAACTCTGGGTTAGATTTCCCAACATCACGTAAGCCAGACATGGTGGCACACGCCTGTAATCCCAGCACTCAGGATACTGAGGCAGGAGGATTGCTGTGAGTTTGAGCCAGCCTGGGCTTCATAGTGAGTTCTAGACTAGCCTGGACTACAGAGTGAGATTCTGTCTCCAAAAAAAAATTAAAAAAATAAAAAAAATTTTAAAAGGAGTGTAGGTATATAGGTTTTCAAAATAGTTCCAATAATCCCCTGGATTTCAACAGTGTCTGCTATCATTTCCCCCTTTTTTTATCTCTGCATTAATGTGATTTTTTTTCTTTCCTTCTTTTGGTGAATTCAAGTAACGGTTTATCAATCATTTATCCTTTCAAAAAATCCCAACTCTTATTTTATTTATTTATGTATTTGAGAGGGTCTGACTTGGTAGTCAAGGCTGGTTCTGAACTCACTATATAGCTCAAGCTAGACTCAAGCTCACAGCAAGTCTCCTGCCTCAGCCTCCTGAGTGCTGGGATTACAGGCATGCACCACTACATCCAGTCTATGTGGTGCTGGGGAATTGCACTTAGGGCCTTGTGCTTGCTAAGTAAGTGCTTTAATCACTAAGCTATTCCTCCAGCTCCAACCAATTCTTTGATTCACTGATATTTTGTATTTTTTGTCTGTTTATTTGTTTCAGTTTCTGCTTCCTTTCTTCTACTGCCTTTGCATTTGATTTGTTCTTGTTTTCTAGGACTTTGAGCTGCATCATTAGATTTATCTGAGATTGCTCTTTTTAAAAATATATGTGCACTCATAGCTATAAATTTCCCTCTTAGTACTGCTTTCATTGTGTCCCATAAATTCTGGTATGACAGGCTTCCATTGTCATTCTACTTTAGGAAGTTTTTTCTTTTTTGGTTTCTTCTGTGATCCATTGTTTGTTCAATAATTTATTATATAATCTAAATAGTTTCTATAGCTTCTTTTGCTGTTAATTTCTAGTTTCATTCCAGTATGATCTCTAAGGTATGCAAGGAATGATTTCAGTTCTTTTGCATTTATTAAAGCATGTCTCATGTCCAAGGATATGGTCTATTTTGGAAAAAGTCTCATGTGCTGCTGATAAAAACTATATTCCAATAGGATTCAGGGAATGACTGTGATGATCGTTATTGACTGCCATTTTTCTTAGAGTTTACTTTGTATATCTCAAAATGTCTTTGGTGTTCCCTAATGATTAGGATCCCTAATCCTATAAGAAGCTAAATCAGGTCCCAACTCAAACAGGGAGGGTCGCTAAAGAATGCTCTGTTTTCTGCTATCATTAGGAGCAGATCCTGGCATTCAGGAACGCTGTATGCGGGCAGCTGTGCTATGGCAGGAATGTGCACACTGTGTAAGCTCACAATCCCGTCGTGCTGAGTTGCTTCACCTTGTCACACTTGACAAATGATTGTTCATGTGTTATACAATGGGCTGGGGCATAACTCAGTGGGGCTTGCCCAGGAAGCATGAGGCCTGGGTTCAATCCCCCAGCTCCACACAATAGCTGGGTGTGGTGGCACAGGCCTGTAATACATTCCAGAGGCCAAGGCAGGAGGATTGCTGTGAGTTCTAGGCCAGTCGGGTCTCCATAGCGAAATCAGGACTACCCCAGATGACTGTTTCAAAAAAATTATGTGTGTGTGTGCGTGTGTGTGTGTGTGTAATTGAAGTCTCTGCTTTTTTATTTAATTATTTAACTGACAATATATGTCATTTTGACACCACTCCCCCCACCCCAATCTTTTGTTCCTGAGGCCTGACTTGGTGGATTAAAGCAACAAAAATTTATTCTATCAGTTCTGGAGACTAGAACCTGAAATTAGTTTCACTGGGCCAAAATTGTTTTTGGTAGGACCACTCTCCCTCCAAAGGCACAAGGCAACAATCCTCTCATTACCCATCCACGTTTTCTACCTGCTAGCGCACCTTGGGTTGTGGCCGTTATCACTCCAAACTCTTGACTCTGCCTTCGTATCACTTCCTCCTTGAGTGCGTGTCACCTCTCCTGCTTCTCTCTTTCCAGGACATTTTTCTTGCATTTAGGACCCACCTGGATAACATAAGATAGTTTCCTATCTCAGCATTCTTCACTTAAAGACCTTTTCACCTGGCCCAAGGACATGGGCCTGTCGTACAGGCATTTGTGAGGCTGAGGCAGGAGTATAACAAGTTGGAGCCTAGCCTGGGCAATTTCATGAGTTAGTAAGACTCTGTCTCAAAATCAAAAATAAAAACCGGCTGGGGATGTACCCCAGCATGAAGGCCCTGTACCACATTCCCAGTACCACAATAAATAAGTAATCAATAAATAGACTAGTAAATGAAATAAATATTTTAAAAATAAGATAACATTTACAGGTTCCAGAAACTAGAACCTAGACTTTAAAAGGCTGTTTTCCAACCCACCAAAAGCACTAAGTATTTTTCAGGTCTAGGCCTTTTTCTGAAACTCACTTTGGCCTTATTGTTGTTTTTTATATTGTAAGTCCTATAACTTACATTTTTTTGTCCACAACTCAAAACTCTTGTAGAGGGTCATGCCTATAATCTCAGCAGCTAGGAGGCAGCGGCAGGAGGATTGCCTTGAATTTGAAGCCAACCTGGGCTACCTAGTGAGTTTAGGACCAGCCTGGACTATAGAACAAGACCCTGTTTTTAAACAAAAACAAAAACAAAACAAAAAAATCAGAACTTTATGCTAATATGTATGCAGTGAGTGTGAGGGAGTTGATAATATTCATAATTTGTCTTTATTTTCTTTTTCTAACTTGGTGAAAATACGTATTTTCCACACTGTCAAAGAACAAACAAAACCATGAGTTATGCTAGAGAAAGAAATTATTTTTACTTTCTAGAAAGCATGACAGCTCTTCCTTCTTGGCTTCCCTTCTCAGTCTTTGTGTATGGTACTATATTCTAGAAAGTGATAGTCCATCCGCGAAGCATCAAAGTTGAATATCCATTTGTGGTGAAATGCCAGGTAAATTGCCTAGACTCCTAAAGCCTCAATTTCCTTATCTGAAATGCAGACATTGATAAGACCAACAAGATTTCTCAGAGTTAAATGGGATAATCGTGGCTACAATTTCTCATCAGTCACTGACATTATTTAAGGGGTGTGTGTGTGTGTGTGTGTGTGTGTGTGAGATCCTGGGTGTTTGGTCAGAGCCTTCATACTGAGCTACATCCTCAGCTCATTGTTATTTTTTATTCTGTGACAGGGTCTTGCTAAATTGCCCAGGGTGGGCTCAAATGTGTGAGCCTTCTGCCTCAGCCTCCCAGAGAGCTGGGATTATAGGTCTGCACCACCAGGCCTGGCTCAATATGAAATTTTTGAAAAATACTAGTTCTCTTTCCTGCCTCTCCTACTCCTTTTTAAAGGGGGGAATATTAATTCCATTTATTGAGCATCTGCCCCTAATAATCCAATGGGTTTTTTTTTGTTTGTTTGAGGCAGAGTTTCACTCTATAGTCCAGTTAGTCCTGAACTCACTATGAAGCCCAGGATGACATCAGTCTCACTCCAGTCCTCCTGCCTCAGCCTCCCAAGTGCTGGGATTATAGGCATGCACCACCAAGCCCATCTAATTTTATGTGGTGCTGGGGAATCAAACCCAGGGGCCTGCACATGCTAGGTAAGCACTTTAACCACTGAGCTATGCCCCTAGCCCTAATATTCCAGGATATTATAGGCAATAATTCCAACACATAAGAGTGTGAGGCTCAGCTAGGCATTCTAAAACATACCTCCAGTCCCAGCACTCAAGAGGCTGAGGCAGGAGGACTGCAAGTTCAAGGCAAGTGTGAGACTCAGTGTTAGGCACACAATGAAGATTCTAGAATAGCCAACAACAGCCCTTTTCCTTGCAGTGCTTACAATTTTGTTAGAAAGATGTCTTGGTAGTAGCCCCTGGTTCTGTTACTGGTTTAGCTGCTCTCCCTATGTGTGCTTGGGCAAGTTACTTTGCCTTTTGGGGACTCAGTTTCCATATCTGGAAAATGATAGAGTATGCCTACCCCTCAGCACAAGGAAAATATCCACAGATTCGTGCAGAGTCGCTGCAAAAACAATTCAGAAAATGGGCTTCGACACATATCAACTACAGAAATCCTCCCAGGCACATCCATGAAGCAGAACAAAACTACAGGACAACATTCCACATAGAATTTAACTATTTGCTAACTGAGCAAGGAAGAGAAAAAGAAAAATAAAAAAGAAATGCAGGAGAAAAAGAGAAGGAGGAACAGGAAGGGGAGATGGTCAAATATATTTATTGTAAGCCTTTTTTTCTTTTTGACAAGAAGGGCTAAGTGGTCTGGGACAGTTTTGAAACTTCTGCGTAGCCTAGGCTGGCCTCAAATTCAGAAACCTCTATTCTCAACCTCCTGAGTGCAAATAACGAGCACTCCCAAGAATTAGTGTGCTCCAGGCACTTTACATGCATCAACACCATTAATCCTTACCACAACCCTCTGAGGTAATATTATTATCACCATTTCACCAATTAAGAAATTGAAAGCACATGTTTTTAAAGTTGAATGAGGTAGCATTTCATACCCAGTAAGTTGTGATCAAGATTAGGATTCAGATATTCTGTTCCACATTAAAGAAAATAATTAATAAAAGGTCAATATTGAATCAGAAAGCGGCAATGTGGTCAGCTTCCACAGTGTCCTCCAGGCTTAGCTCCAGTGTCCCCCAGGGTTAGCTCCGTGTGATTCCAAGAGCAACATTCTCTTTCTTTTCTCCAGAAAGTCAGTGCAGAAAGTTCAATTCCCTGAGGCTAGAAGTTAGATTCTCTTCGGACCAATGTTAGACTTTTAGCAGGGAAGTGTTCAGAGATCTCTCTTTTCCAGCATCTAGAGGTCAAATTGTTCCAGCGGCTTCTTTCAACTCCCAGAGCACAGCCTGCACTTCACATACTTTCAGACTCCCAAGAAATACTAAAAACTATTTATTCCTGGGAAATTCTTCATCAATGCCTTGTTGAAATACTTGAATTTCCCCCGTGTCCATCATGTCCAAATATTTAGACCAGTGACTCCGGTCAGAGGCTCAGATCATGTTTTTACAGTGATCATATTCCCTGTGAACTCAGATTTGTCACTAAATCTGCCACTGAGCTGTGTACTTAAAAATGAGTAAGTTGACACTTTGTGTTATGGGCATTTTGCCTACATTTTTTAAATTTAAAAAAAAAAGGAAAACAAAATGGAAGGTGATCTAACAAAATTGTGGGGATTTCCATGGTGTGTCTGGCCTTTTTGGAAATATCCCTTTCTTTCTAAGAAAATATGTCTTTATTGGGCAGGGAGTGGGAACCGGGGTACGTCCAAAATAGATGATTTCACTGCCCGTTTGGTGACATGGGCCTACACCACACTCCAGGCTAAGGAAGGGGAAAAGAGCAGGGTCGTACAGAGTTCCCTCTCAGCCTATTTGCCCTGTAGCTCCCAGACTCTACTGATAGGCAATCATACCAGGTCAGGAGGGTAAAAACTACAGGGAACAAAAATATATTGAGGGGCTGGAGGAATGGCTCAGCGGTTAAAGCGCTTGAGCAAGTGCTAAGCCAAGCACTAAGTACCCGAGTTCGATTCTCCAGCACCACATAAGCTGGGCGTGGTAGCGCACGCCTGTAATCCCAGCACTCGGGAGGCTGAGACAGGAGGATTGCCGTGAGTCCAAGGCCAACCTGGGCTCTGAAGTGAATTCAGGACCAGTCTGGACCACAGAACGAGACCCTGTCTCAAAAAAAAAAAAAAAAAAAATATATATATATATATATATATATATATATATATATATAATGACTGTTAGTGTCCACTGACTAGTTAGGAAAAATGATCCAAGACATGTTACTAAGGTAAACAATGATTGTGTATCATGATAAATCACTGGATAGCAAGTCCACATAAGAGTCATCTGTCTCTAAAGAGAAATGTAAGATCATTTACAAAGTTGACAAAGGCTCAGAAATTGTGCGATTTTATAAAGTAATAAAGTACAATTTCCTTTTTTAATCTAGTAGAAAATTCTAAAAGTTAGAGTTTTGCAGCCTTGTAGAATATTAACTCCTTTTAGCAATTTTATTTCAATATTTTTCTTTTCCATTTATTATAAATATTCAGTTTTTTGTTTTGAGATAGGGTCTCACTCTGTAGTCTAAGGCTGGTCCTGAACTCACTATGTTGAGTCCAGCCTGACTCAAACCAAAACTATGGCTGAGAAGTATCCTGCACACAAAGTGCCAGACCCAGGGCTAAATAATGTACAGCTCTATGACACCTCTATGAGATAGTTTCCATTTTATCTCCGTTTTTCTGATGATAAAGGAAAGATTCAAAAAAAAGGTCTTTTTTTTGAGACAGGGTCTCGCTCTGTGGTCCAGGCTGGTCCTGAATTCACTTCAGAGCCCAGGCTGGCCTTGGACTCACGGCAATCCTCCTGTCTCAGCCTCCTGAGTGCTGGGATTACAGGCGTGGGCCACCACGCCCAGTGTATGTGGTGCTGGGGAATCGAACTCAGGCACTTAGCGCTTGGCTTAGCACTTGCTCAAGCGCTTTAACTGCTGAGCCATTCCTCCAGCCCTTCTTTTTTTTTTTTTTAAGAAAATTTTCTTAATGCCAGTTTTGTGCCCAAAGGTTTAATAAACAGTTTTTTTCTCCTTGCCTACAAGTCCTGTTTATTTGTTCATCAATCTAAAAAAGTCTCTTGGTGGCTTGGTAGGTATGAAGCTTATACTATGGAAGTGTTCAGACACATTGTCTGCTTTCTTACAGCTTTTGGTGTGGAGGCCAGTGCATAAACAAACAGGCATGTGAAGCAGTGAAGGCCATGGTGGAGGAAAGTGAAAGCTGTAGTAACTGCGGGACCGGCTAACCAGATATGACCCTGGTACCACATAAAGTGAGTGTGGTAGTGCACACCTGTAATCCCAGCACTCAGAAGGCTGAGGCAGGAGGATTGTCATAAATTCAAGGCCAGTCTGAATTCACGGTGAGGCCTGGACTGCAGAATAAGACCCTGTTTCAAAACAAACAAACAAACAAAAAAAACCTCTTGGCACATGGTACATGCTCAATAAATAAATGCCCATTGACTAAAAGAAGGGAATTAGCATATGAGCAGTTTTAGAGAAAATAAAAGAAAGAGAGATCATGGTTCTCAGAACCTTTGTTACTTATTTGCTGCTATGACAAAATACCCAATATTCTCAATGTAAGGGAAGAAAGATTTATCTAGCTCACAGTTTTGGAAGTCTCTCTCACACACAGTCCATTCACCGGGCAGCTGGCAACGGTGGAGGTACATGGCAGAGACAGAGGCTGGAGAGCTGCTTACTCCATTGGAGATAAGAAGCCAAGTCAGACAGTAATGAAGTCTGCAGACTCCAAGGCCAGAGCCCAGAAGAAACTGCAGCAATGTTTCTTCTTCCTTCCCTAAATTACTTCAAGCTGCCAGTTACAACCCCTCCAAGGATGGGTGCCCCTCCCTCATTTCCTTGCCCACAAGTCAACAACACACACATGAAAGCTCTGTCCAGGGCAACCCCCAATCTCAACAAGTTGATAAAATCCCTCCAGGTCAAACCCCAAATATCCACCCCTAGTCAAGTTCTGCCACACAGTTCCAAATACATGAGGCTTCTGCGGGACATTCAGGATCCAAACCATAGCAGAAGCCCTTAAAAATAACTTGCGGGCAGTTCAGATAGGCAGAAGTGCAGAGGTTAGTGGCAACTGCTATCAACAAAACACAAAAATAATAGGGTCCAAAGGTGTCCTAAGTGATTCGCTTACATTACCTCATTTCATTCCCACGACGACTCTCAGAGGCAGGTACTATTCTCTTTTTAATTTTTTTCCCCTTTTGTATATATTTTCTCTTTTTTTCTTTTCTCTTTTCATGTTACTGATGAGATCAGAAAGGCCAGTAGAGGTGGATCTAAATCTCTTCAAAGGAGGCCAGGCTTTGAGGGAGTAGAGAGGGCCTGGAGAGAGCTAGAGAAAAATAAAAATTTCGTGAAGTAGCAAAGAAAATATGTGTAAAAGGGTAACACCTCGTGAAAATGTTGTTTTATCTTAGGAATGCAAGCTTAATTTACTACCAGAAACTTAATGCTTTTGCCACATTAACATTTAAGAATGGAAACATGCCATGATCCTTTCATTCGTTAATGAAAGGGATTTGAAAAATTTAAAACAGCTACGATAATAACTCAGTAAACTAAGAGTAGACAGAATCTTTCTTAATCTGACAAAGGGCATCTATAAACATGCAGAGCAAATATCACATTTAATGGTAAAATATTCAAGGTTTTCCCTTCAAACTAGAAAAATTTAAATTATATACTCTCTATTCTCTGTTACTATCAAATAAAATACCTATATTTCTATTCAACATAGTACTACAGGTTATAGCAAAAATAATAAGAAAAGAAAGTTGTATAAAAATTAGATGATATTCATTATCTACTCATGCTGACTATGCATGATAAAAATCCAAAAGAATCTCTACACAGTTATTAGATGAAATAAAAGAGGTCATTATGTTTTCAAGATACAAAATTAATGCAATAAAATTATCAGAATTTCTGTCTACTAACAATAAACAGTTAGAACATGAGCTTGGGGATTTTGCTTTTTGTCTGTTTGTGGTTCAGGATATTGAATTTAGCATCTCTGCATTAAACTACATTCTGAACCCTTCCTATGGTTTTTATCTTGAGATGGGGTCTTACTGCTAAATTGCCTCAATTGGGCTCAGATTTGGAATCGTTCTTCCTCTTCCAAGAGCGCTGGGATTATAGGCATACACTACCCACCATACCCTCCAGCACATGAGAGTCATCTATTTATTTAATGGAACTAGGGACTGAGCCCTGGACCTTCACATTGAGCTATATCTCCAACTCATTTTTTAATTTTTATTTTGAGACAGGGTATCACTAAGTTGCTAAGTTTCCCAGGCTGACTCATACTTGGGATCCTCCTGACTCAGCCTCTCACAGTGCTGTGATCACAGGCTTGTGTCATAGGTAGAAATTCAGAGACCACCAAATGACAACTGGGTCAAGGTAAGGTTTGTTTATTACAGCCAGGATGGTGGACTCCAACTGGACTGTCCCTGGACCCCTGAGTGAGTTTCCAGAGAATAGCAGAGCACTTATAAAGGTAACAGAGGAGGAATTTTATATTATTACATAGTAATCAAATACAATTTGACAGATAAATATGGACATTTTTAAGTGACCTATTAAATTTGGGTTTTTTGTCTCATTAGGGTGGGCCACACTGTTACCAAGTGGCCAACAGTAATCTGAGGTCCAGTGGTCATCTTTGGTAGAGGATAAATGACTTTTAGCAAGTCCCATTCTGGCAGACTGCTATGGGTCCGGCTTTGAGGCTTCATCAGAACACAAATAACATTTTATTTTAACAAGCCAGCAGAGTTGCAAAAACAGCTGGGAATTCACTGGGTACAATTTATCATGAAATTAACTCACAACCTGGTTACAAAAGTCACAAAAATTTGGGTTTATGAAAAATTACAAAAGTACAGAGAATTACAGTACATTAGGGTTGCACATATTAGAGGCTTTTATAGCATCTTTCCACTTGATATAATTAACAGAATTTTAAAAATACAAAAATTATAAAAGTTTAACTAAGTCATATAGCAGACACATAACATAAACCCCACAAAATGGAGTTAGTCTAGTCATCACAACAAGTCTGGATTTTAATGACACTGTTACAGCTTGCATCACCAGATTTGGCTTAAAACATGAGAGTTTTTTAAAATGCCATTTTCAGTAACAATTTACAGCTCTGGAGATTCAGCCAGAAAGATTGTTTCAGCCTTGAAGTTCAAGGCCAGTTTGAGAAACATGGTAAAACTCTATCTCAAAATAAGTATATAGATAAATAAAAACATAAAGGATCTGGGGAGAAAAAAATCTAACAATGCATAGGCCAGATATTTAGAGGGAAAATTATAAAATTCTAAGAGACACACACTGAATGATTCAATATTATGATGACATCAAGTCTCCCTGAAGACATTTACATACTAAATGTAATACTAACCAAAATTGCAGCAGCCTGATAAAATGACTCTAAAACTGATGCATGAAGGGGTTTTTTGTTCTGTTTTATTTTTGAGGCAGGGTCTTGCTCTGTAGCCCAGGCTGGTCCTGAACTCGCTAAGTAGTCCAGGCTAGCCTTGAACTCATGGCAATCCTCCTGTCTCAGCCTCTCAAGTGCTGGGATTATAGGTGTGCACTAGCACTCCCCACTATGTGGTGCTCGGGAATCTATCTTAGGGCCTTTTGCCAAGAGCTTAAATGACTGTACCATTCCTCCCGCCCCAAACAAAACATTCTTGAAATGCAAAGTGAGAATACTATTCCGTAAGATATGAAGACTTAGTGTAAAGCCATTAGTAGTTGAAGTAGTAGGGCATTGGTACAGAGGAAGACAAATAAGTCACTGAAACAGAACAAACACATTTACTGCAGATCGGTAAGGAAAGTTTGGCTGGGACAATGGATATTCATTAAAATTAACTAGGCTTGACCTCTACTTGACCCATAGTTAAAGGTAAAAAGCAAAACGATAAAGCTTTTGAAGATACATAGGAAAACATCTTCATAATTTTTATGGCAAGAAAGAATTTCTTACATAAGGCACAAGAAACAAAATACAAAAGAGTAGATCCATCAATTTAACCACCTTAAAAGTAAGAACTTCTGGTTATCCAAAGATGTGATTAAAAAAAAAAGTAAAAAGATAACATTTGTGTGTTCTGTGTTCAGGAAACTAGGAGGAGGGTTAGGTTAAAAGAAATACAGGGGTGATGGAGGAGATAAGATGGGAGAGAAAGGTAGGAGCCTCGCCAGCACCACCAGGTTCCCATCAATCACCGGGGCAGGGAAGAGATGGAATCTTCCTGACCTTATGGGAGCTCTTTCCCTAAGTAAAAGCGTGTTGAAATGATCAACACCTTTATCTACTCCTCTGCCTTCCCTTCAGGAAATCATACTTTATGTCTACCCGGCAGTCCTGGGGCAGGGCTGGTTCTGTTTGCTACCTCCCAAGCCAAGTTCCTTTCTGATCTCCCTACTTACTCAGTACTTACCATGGTCTGGGCACCTGGGAGATGTGCCATCTCATTGGTTCTCCTAAGACAGCAGTCCTCAGCCTTTCTGGTACTAGGGATGAGTTTTATGGGAGACAATTTTTCTACAGTATGGGGGGCAGGGAGGGAGGCAAGTGGTTTGGTATGATTCAAGAATGTTACATTGTTTATACTTAATTACATTATTACTGCATTGTAATACACAATGAAATAACTATGCAGCTCACCATAATGAAGAATCAATGGGAACCTGAGCTGGTCTTCTTGTGACCATACAGTCCCATCTGGAGGTGATGGGAGACAGCGACACCCAAAGTGTGGTGCTTGTGTCCAGTCTACTCCACAACCATTTTGGTCACTGTCACTGTAGAAAACTCTGCTTCACAAAAATAAGATGCTGAACGTGGAAGCAGGCTATTTAATGCTTTCATGGTCACCAAAATCTGAAGTCATCTTCAACATTCCTTTGTAAGGCTACTATCCTGTGTGACCTTAAGCGGTCAGTA
This sequence comes from Ctenodactylus gundi, assembly GCA_004027205.1. Taxonomy (NCBI): domain Eukaryota; kingdom Metazoa; phylum Chordata; class Mammalia; order Rodentia; family Ctenodactylidae; genus Ctenodactylus; species Ctenodactylus gundi. The sequence continues at coordinate 37,851 of PVKB01004972.1, read as the reverse complement.
CAGGTAAAGCCTGCCATCAGATGCAGCTTGACTGTCACTTGCCACTGCCACTCACCAATAGGGTTTTGGGATGAGTCTGCTAGCGCTCCATAAGAGTCTCTGTGAGGTCAGAACCCTTGTTGATCCACATCTGCAGGCACTCCTCAGTGCTAGAATTACTGCCTCAGCTCCTCCTCAGATTATCAAGCATCACATTCTCATAAGGAGCTCTCAAACTGGACACCTCACCTGTGCAATGCACGGTGGGGTTCAGGCTCTTAGGAGAACAGACTGACACTGCTGAGCTGGCAGAAAAGGAGCTCAGGCAGTCATGCAAGTGGTGAGGCGTGGCTGTAAATACAGAGGAAACTTTGCTCCTGATGTGTGCTGTAGTTGAGGACCCTCCAAGAGGATGCTCTAGTAAGACCAGAGTGGCAGTGCACATGGCTGCAATCCTGGCATGCAGGAGACCAAGGCAAGAGGAGTTCAAGGCCAGCCTGGGCTACATCAAGAGTTCAAGACCAGCCCGAACTACAGAGCAAGACCCTGTCTAAAATTAAAAAAAAAAATGGAGGGGGGATGCTCTAACAATGAAGAAGACAGATTCTGGAGTCCAACTCACATGGGTTTGATTCCAAGGTCTGTTCTTTACCAGCTGGGTGTTTTCAAGCAGGTCAATTCACTCCTGTGCCTCCATGCCCTCATCTGTAAAATAAGAGTCATAGCTGTTTCCCCAGGCTTTGCATAGGACACTAATGAAAGACAAGCATATATACTCTGATTACTTCATATGGTGTCTGACATGTAAGCTCTCTGTGCATTGCTGTCTCTCCTCCATGTCCTGGGGGATGGGGGGTGAGGGGGGAGGCGGCTCTGCAGGGAGCTGCAGTCCTTTGTTACCTGACCTGGACTGGGTTTTCTGCCTTCAGGAGCTAATAAGGAAGAGTGTGGGCGAGTGGATCCTCTGAAGTCTGGTTAGGCACACCGCCAGTCACTGGCTGGGCCAGGCTCCTGTGGCCCTGATAGGGCCTCTTCTCACTCACTGGGCTATACCAGCACGGCCCCCGCACAGCTTCCTGTCTCCCTTATCTTTCCCTTGCAGGTGCTCTAGGAAGTGGGAAATGCTACCACTCGCTTCCTTCACTTCCCTTTGTTCATTAGAACTCTCATTCTTCGGGCCTCAGTCAAATCCTGGCTGCTGGCCTGGTGCCCACTCTGTTCTGTGACTTTCTGGCCCTTGGCTGCCTAGACCAGAAGCAATGTGGGCCCTGGCTCCAATCTCAGCATTTTTCTTCCCTTTCCACCCTCAACCCTGGGTTTAGAATATAAAAATCTCAAGTTGGTCCTACTCACCAACTTCCCTATTCCCAGTACTCTTCACTCTCCCTGTACCTTGCCCCATACCCCCATCATCTTCAAGTTCAAATCCCTGCCTGCACTTCCTATGGTACATGACCTTGGGCAAATGTTCTGAGCTTTAATTATCCTACCTGTAACATGGAGACAATGAGCGTGGCCCTGCCCCAGAAGAAGTGATTATAGGGCTAACACAGCATGAACGCTGATCATGTTTTATTATGTATATAATAGAGTAAACACTCCAGTATGTTGGAGGTATGTGCTTTAAAATGCAGTGATGGAGAATGAGCAAGTAAAATGTTGAGATACTGTGTGGGGGTTAAATTACAGAAACTGGAATCCTAGAGTCAGATAATAACTTCTTCTGTGTGGCCTTAACAGAGGTAAGCCACTTAATCTTTCTGAGCCTCAGTTTCTTCATTAGAAAAATGGTGATGCAAATAAAATATACCTTATAGATCTAGTATATGGATAAAGTCAGAATTTTGAGACAGGGACCAAAATTCACTATATAGCCCAGGCTAGCCTTGAACTCACGGCACTCAGCCTCCTAAGCACTAGGATTACAGGCATGCTCCACCATGCCCAGCTGTTATGTGGTGCTGGGGGACTGAACCTGGGGCTTTGGGCTTCCTAGGCAAATGCTCTAATCACTGAGCTATAACCCGAACCCCTAAAGTCAAATTATTTATAGAAAGAGCTGAGTACTGTATGTAGCCCACAAAAAGTGCTACCAATAAAACTGTTATTTGCTGTTTAATTTTCAAGGCTCTGGTACATGAGGAGGGAGCTTAGGAAGAAACAGCAATTTGCTGCTGCCACGCTATCCGTGAATGATTGCTGGTTGGAGGGAAGGGCTCCCGCCTCACTAGTGCTGCAGAGTAAGAGAGGGCTCCACTATTACCCCAGTGGCTGGGCCCTAACTGCTCAGGCCAGAGACTCACAGCACCCAATTCCACAATGGGCCCAATCATACGCTTCCTCATACTCCATCCCCAAACACTCCTTAAGCCTTCAAGAGAGGAAAATAAAAAAGGTAAAACAAAAAAATGCACAGCCTTGTTTAGGAATCAGAGAAATGCAAGGTCAAGCCGAAGTGCAGCGCCATCTTGCACCCATCTGCCCACCCTACCGCCGCAGGCTGGCGAGGGGCGAGCCCAGGGGACGCTCACGCCCTGCTGAGGTGTAAGGTGGTGCAGCCTTTTCGTTAACAGTTTGGCAGTATCCGCTGAACTTGAAGATGCACGGATTCTGTGACTCAGCAAGTCTAGGCCCAGGTGAGCGGCTCTAAGAATTCCCCCAAGAGAGGAAATTCCCCCAGAGGAAATCGTGAACAGGAACGTTCACACCAGCACTGCTCACGATAGGCAGAATCTGAAAGAACCTTCTGTGTCCGAGGACAGAAGGATGGTACCTAAACTGCGGTATATTCTTAAAATATAGTATTTTAAAGCAGTGACAATGAAGGAACCTACACGTACAACACGGGTGAATCTTTTCAATATAGTAAGTAAAAAAGGAAGTTGCAGAGGCACACGTAAACTTAGCGGCATTCAGATAAAGTGAAAATACTACATGCCATATATTACCTAGAGATATATATATATGCAAATGTAGTATAAATGTACATTGACATGCAAGGCAGCTGGAGGACTAGCACAGCAGTTAGAGCACGTGCCTAGCAAGTGCAAGGGTCTGAGTTTGATTCCCCAACACCACATAAAAGCAGTCGGGGTGGCGCATGGCTGTAATCCCAAGGCTGAGGAAGGAGAATTGCCATGAGTTCAAAGCCAGCCTGGGCTAACATAGTGAGTTAGGACCATCCTTGACTGGAGAGTAAGACCCTGGTGGGAGACAGACAGACAGACAGAGAGAGAGAGAGAGAGAGAGAGAGAGGGGAAGGAAGGAAGGAAGAAAGGAAGGAAAGAAAACACACAAGGAAGGTGGGCCTGATGGTATAGGCCTGTAACCCTAGCACTCTGGGCCGCTGAGACAAGACAATCATAAATTCAAGCCCACCCTGGGCAACTTAATGAGACATCATCCAAAATAAACCATAACAAAAAGACTTAGGATCTACCTCAGTGCAAATGCACTGAGGGTTCAATCGCCAGTACTGAAGGGAATTGGGTGAGCGGGAGGTGGGGGGGGGGGGAAGGCAAGATAATAAAATCAGCCATGATTTAAGTCACTCTAATTTTCCTGAGTTCCAGTTCAGGAAAACAAGGACCCTGCTCTTCTGACCAGGCCACTATGGTAAGCAGCAGCAGCAGCAGGAGGAAGAGGAGGAGGAGGAGAAGGAAGAAGAGGAGATTTTGACCTATTTCTTAGCTAGATTGCAGTAACTGAAAAGTGTTCAAGAATACTACAGATATTCAATTTAGAGAATGCAGCCTGATGTATGTCCAGGGTTCAGATTTCACTATGATATCAACTATTCCTCTGGGGAAAAGTTTATAAAACGGTGAAATTCTAAACCCCAGTGTGTGGCTCATGCACTCGGAAGGCTGAGGCAGGGGGACTGCAGGAGACTTCAAGGCCAGCCTTGGCTACAGTGATTTCAGGACCAGTTTGGACTACTGAGTGAGACTGTCTCAAAAAAAAAAAAAAAAAACTTAAACTCCCATCATCAGCATTTGATCCAATCTCACTGCCCAGAAGTAATCTGTATTGCCAGTATGCTTCCAGGCATATATATATATATATATATATATATATATATATATATATATATATATATATATCTCCAAACACAGTTTCTTTTTAAAATATGAGGAAATACAAGCATGAACAATATAGTGCTATTATTTGGATGAAGTCCTGTACCATTACACTATCTGTACCATTCCCACTTCCTCTTTGCCCCATCGATGTTTCGGATCCCGTCCACGTCAGTGCCTGTGCTCACAGTGACCTGCCACCTACTTTCACAGTCTCAGAGTACTGTAAAACAGTGGTATATCATAACTTATATCTAAACTTTTATTTCTAATTAAACAAGAAATATAGGATCACATTCTCGATGTAGGCATTTCAAACAACACAAATAGAATAACAAAAGCCCTTCCCAAAATAGAGAGACAAAATTTTTCACAAGACTGCCCACTCCCTGCCATATATGCACAGACACACACTCAGGACATGTTCTTACTCCTCGGCCCTCTGTGGAGATAAACCATTGGCAGGCCTGCTGGACATCCGTCCTAACTCACTGACTCCCAGACGGAAGCAGATACTTGGCTGTTGAGCGTGTAACCACAAACGAGTCTGAACTGTACGCAACTTTCTACAACTTACTCGCGGAGTTACCTCATTCAGTCTTTCCTTTATGCTAACGTTTACCATGTGACACGCACAATTCTAGCTTCAGGAAGGAAGTAGGGGGGCAGCTTCTATCCTCATGGAGCTTACATTTTGATGGGTCATTCAGATAGCAAACATGTCAATAGCATAACCTCGGGTGGTGCTAAGTAATATGACGGACATAAAGTGAGAGTTGGGTGAGGGAGTGTGAGGTTTTCCTTTAAACTACTGTAGTCCACAGTATGGACTATTGCAGTCCCTACGAAATGATTTTCAAACTTCTCTACTTGCTTCCAAAGTACGAATGACATTTCACCTTGCTGTCTAAAACCCATCATAAAAACATGACCTCACAAAACCAAGCGTCCACATACACAAGTGGGAGCCCAGGGGGGATCAAGAGTGAGCACCGCGGGAGAGGATGCTTACCAGGGGTGATGCTCTGGGTTCTCATCTGTTCCAGTTAACGTTTTAAACACACTAATTGTGTCCTGCTACATTGTTTTCATTGTTCAATTATAGATTATGACCTCAGTTTGAAAGATACTGCTTTATGTAACCACCCAAGACTTAGGTAGATTTCTTTTACACTCATCTGTGACTATTCCTTCGAGTAAGCTCCTCGATTGTGTAACTGCTGTGTAATGTTCTGATAAATGTAGGCAGTTATCCTGGAAAACTAAATTCTAATGCTGGCTCTGTCACCACCACGATGCACACACTTGGAGCCAGTTCCTACACTTAGGGAACTCAGTTACGCCATCAGTAACCTGCCATCTCTACACCCTAGAGCCTGTCCTAAAGTGAAGCCACATGCCACACCCCCTGACTCACAACGCTCGTGGGACTTCTTACCAAGCCTTTCTCCCCCTTTTCCGCTCCTGGTTTCTCAGCCCTCTGAAGCAGCCCAGGAAAGGAAAAGGCCTGTCGGGGCAGGAGGGCCCGATACTGGGCGGGGCTGGGGGAGGGCTGGAGGGAGGCCAGCCCCTTGGTAGGAAATGAGACAGCGTCGGAATAACACTTTAAAAACCTGACGCGCTCTTCCTCCTGCCATTTTCTGGCCTCTTTCCATCCTCCTCAGCCCATCCTCCGCCCCTCCAAGACAACCTCACTTCTCCCAGCTGTGTCCAGCAAAATTCCAAGCCTGTCAAGTCAGGAGCCCAGGAGGGATCAAGAACTTCAGCCCCAGGATGTTGACGACGCTGCTGCCGCTGCCGCTGCTGCTGCTGCTGCTGCTACTGCTGCCTGGCTGGGCTCTTTCTGGTCAGGAAGCCCCAGAGGGTGAGTTGGGGACACGTCTCCTGCCTGGAGAATGTTCTCAGTCTGTCTGGAGACCTGGGCGAGATCAGAGGAGAGCTAATCCACAGCGTCTGTGTGTGTCTACGTCCGGCCAGTGCTCTGCAGCGCAGACAGGGTCCTGGCACTGGCTGTGTCCCAAAGCCGCAGCGAGGAAGCGCAGTTGAGCCTCTGGGTAGGAATTGCTGGGGGAGACCGGTGAAAATAGGCCTGGAAAACCAGAAAGTGATGGGTAGAGTGAGGGAACCGGTATGTAGGAGAGGAGAGAATGAGATGAAGGCTGGAGAGAGGAGAGTGAGGAGGATGAGGGTAGGTCTAGGGGTGATGAGAAGAGGCTCAGAGGCGAGAAGAGAGAGATGGGGGAAACGGGAAGCCACTCTTGAAATGATACATAGCCTGGGAACAGACTGGAGCTGAGATGGGTGAGGTGGAAGGGGAGACTAGGGAAGACGGAGGAAGACTAGGTGTGCTGAGGAGGTGGAACTGGGCTTAATAAACTGTGACCAACTGGAGATCTCACATGGGAGCACCACTGCCTTAAGTGGCCCCATTTAAAAAAGGGTGGTGGGTAAATTATTATCCTGCAATACGATTGCACAGGGGCTCCTATCCATTTTCATTTAAAAAAAAAACTATTGCTTCAGTCCTGGAGGAGCAAATAACAACCAGGATTCAATCAGTGCTTACTATGTTTAACATATGAGATAACTTTTTTAGCCACAAGGTGGGTAATATTAATATGTCCACTTTACAGAGGGAAAACTGAGCCACAGAACAATTAATCAGGTCTAAGTTTATTCACTCAGGTATACTGACTCATATCTGCAGATAGAGAGCACAGTTTCTCAAATGCAAACACAGAAAACACACACACACACACACACACACACACACACACACACACACACACACACGTGCATTCACAACCTCACAGGAATCCAACCGTTATCCACGCATCAACGCCATGCCAGCTCTCTGCTGGGTGCAGGAGGATAATCAGACAACCTCTGTAGCCTGAAGGAGTCCAGCATAGCTTGTATGTATTTGGAGACCGCCACTTCAAATCCCATGAAATGCACTCTAACACAATGTGGTCTGGGATCACCGAAACAGGGAAATTCTCCAGGGAGAGGGCAACTCAGCTGGATGTTGAAGCATAAATAGAAATTTATCAGGCAGAATAAAGGAAGCAGAGTGGTGTTGACAAGCTGCTCATGTCAGGCAAAACTCAACACAAGGAACCTCAAGTAGTTTGGTACATCTAAGCATCGGGGGGATGCCAGAACACGCAGCTGTGGCCAGGTCACTGGGGGCGCTGAGTGCCAGGTTAAAGACTCCGGACCTGATCCTGGGGACAGATGCACCCTGCAGAGAGGCAGTGCAGCAGACTGGCCAAGAGCGCTGGACTCCAGCTGTCTGCATACAAGCCTTGGCCTCTGTTTCCCATACGCAGTGGGGCTAATAACAGTAGCTACCACATTAAGCCACGGTGAGAAGGTACAAATAAGATAATAATGTGTGTAAAGCACGGTGCCCAGATCATAATAAGTACTCAGTGGATATCAGCTATTATTATTTTTGATCATGTGCAGGAGGATTTTGAGGAGAAAGACTAAACATGGCATGGTGGTGTGGGTCTGTAATCCCAGTCCTCTGGGAGGCTGAGGCAGGAGGATGGCAAGTCTCGGCCCAACCTGGGCAATTTTAGGGACTTGGTGAGACACTATCTCAAAAATTTAAAAAGTTTTAAAAAGGGCCGGGGATATAGCTCAATGTGAAGTCTGGAGGGGTGGGGGTGGAAAGACAGAGACAGAGAGCCACTAGAGTCTTAGGATTAGGTAGAGTTTCAATCAGAAGGGATGGAACTGAGAAGTTAGCACAGGTGAGTGAGGTTAAGAACTTACTTCCTCAGTACAGAAAAGTAGGGACGAATGAAGCCTGCACTAGGGCCGTGGTGGAGTTAGTGAACAAGAGATGGAATCGTAATTTTACTGTAGGTCAGAATTTATTGTTCAGTCAGAAATGGGGAAGAGGACGAGGAGATCAAGTGCCTTTTCCCACTGCCGGCCCCAGTTTCCTCATCTGTAAAACGAAGATAATAATCCCTGTCCTGTCCTTCTAGCAGGATTACTGGCAGCGTCAAGGGGGAGACAAGGCGGGAGGAGGTGTCCTGCCTCGGGGTAGGGGGTTATTATCCTCCGCGGCCAGCGCCTTCCTCCTACGCCAGCGGTTCTGACGCGCTGACTCTGCCCCCAGGCCCCCAGAGCTTTCATATGCGCCAGATCGCCTACTTCCAAGACCCTTACCACGTGAGGTACGAGGGCAACGCGACGCTGGGGGAAGAACTGACACACACGCTGGAAGGCCCGGCCACCAATGTCACGATCCTCCAGGTGCAGCCCCTACAGGAGCCTGAGAGCTGGGCGCGCACGGAGAACGGCCTGCAGCTCTACCTGCAGCAGTTCCACAGCCTCGTGGTCCTGGTGCACAAGGAGCGGCCCACCGGCGTGAGCTGTGAGTGGCCAGGCCGGGGATTAGGCCGGGCAGGCTGGTGGGCGGGCCCACGCGGCTGGGAGGCGGGGCCTGCGGGAAAGGGGGCGGGCTTTGAGAGGGCTCCCGTGGGGGCCGGGCTGCCTGCCGAGACCCTTGGAGAATGAATGGTGTGAGGCTGGCGAGGGGTAGGTGTCCAAGTAAAGCAAGTTCGTCTCTTCGGGATGGCATAACCTCGCGTGGTGTACTCTGTTGGGGAGCCCCGCCCCGATCCACTCTGGCTCCGGAAGGTTTCCCAAAGACTCTTCACCGCTTCCTCACAGTCTTCCAACTCCTTTCCCCTTCTTAGGGCCCACACCCCTCCCCGTTCTTCCGTCACCCAACTTCCGGCACTGCTCCCTCAACCCTCCAACCACTGCATGGCGGTGATGACTGCGCTCACGGCTCCCTTCCCACCCCCAACTCCTTCCCCTCAACTCAAAGACCGTCTCTTTCTCTTTATTATTATTTTGCGACATGGTTTCACTCTGTATTCCAGGCTGGTCCTGAACTCAATTATGTAGCCCAGGCTGCTTGAGAACTTAAGGCAGTCCTCCTGCCTCAGCCTTCTGAGTTCTGGGATTACAGGCATGTGCCACCGCGACCAGCTATTATGTAAGGATTCTAATCACTGAGCTATGCCCCTAGCTCCCGAAGACCCGGTTTCTACACTGACAGTACTCACTTTTCCCTTAGAGCCCAAGATCCTGTCACCGTGTCCCCTTTTCTTATAGTCTTAGTGCCTTAGCACAGTCTCCCACAATCCAACTCCAGTCCCATCCCTGCCATCTCCAACTCTCGTCCCCTCACAGCTTCTGGACTTCCTCCCCTGAGTCCACACCATGTCTTTTCCCCATGGTGGGCAGCCTCCCTCCGCTGCTCAACCTGGCTTCCTCTGCATACAGCCCTGACTCTGAGTCCTCTCCACAGTTCCCCTCACCGTCAGCTGCTTCCTGGGCTGCGAGCTGCTTCCTGAGGATGCCGAGGGCTCCAAAACCTATGTCTTCTTCAACGTGACTGTGAATGGGAACTCCTTTGTGAATTTCCAGCCAGAGACGGCTTTGTGGGTGGCAGGGCCCCAGACACCCTCCAAAGTGGTCACCTACACCTTGCAGCAGCTTAATGCCTACAATCGGACTCGGTACGAAATACGGGAATTTCTACAGGAAACCTGTGTGCAGTACGTGCAGGAGTACAGCAACACGAAAAACCTTAAAGGTACTGGGGACTTGGGCCGCGCCTGTGTGTTGGTAGGGGGCAGGTGCCAGGCAAATGGATGGATCGGAAGGATCCATGTATTGACCAACAAGGGCTCTGAGCTGGGGGCAGGGGATGGACTGCCCCTAGCTTAAGTCACCGGGAAAACTGGCCCCTTTCCTGCGGGGGCAGAAATCCCTTGAGGATTACCTCAAACCTTGGACTCTGGTGGTGTTCTTAAGCTAACTCTCTGCATGTTCTGCAGGGAGCCAAACAGGCCGCTCCTACACTTCACTGGTCCTGGGCATCCTGGTGGGCAGTTTTGTCATCGCTGGTGTAGCCGTGGGCATCTTCCTATACACAGGTGGACGGCGATGTTAGTTACTCTCCTGTCCCCTCTCTGAGAAAGGGCTAGGCTGACCCGAGCTGGCAAGGGAAGGCCTCAGCTAACATGAAGCCAAACAGACACTCAACGGGACACCATCTCCCAGAAAGCTCGAAGCGACTGCTCCTTTCGTCTCCCAGATGTGCCCACCAACGTTTGGGGAAGGGAATGCGGGGAGGCTAAGCACTTGGTTTGCTGGGGACCCAAGAAAGTTCTTGGTTTGCTAAGAACCTGAGAATCTGTATGCTTTGCTGAGTTGGACGGAGACGTGAATACTTACCTGTCTTTGTGGATAATAATGGAACTGGGGTAAGGGGGTCTCTGGCCCATCCTCCCAAGACAGACCGAGTCACCTGAGGCACTCAAACACATAATAGGGTAAAAAATCGTCCACAACCAAATTAACAACATTCAGGGCTTCCAGATTTGTCTGACTTGGGAAGGGACAGTGGTATAATAGAGGTAGAAAGAAGTAATCAGAGAAATGGTGTAAGGGTAAAATCCAAGTAAGTAATATGGAACAATGAGTTATTACTTGATTAAATCATATGAATAAATGTATTACTTTCACATAAAGCATAATTTTTCTTTTTTTACAAAAGTTGTAGAAAAGTGGCCTGTATCCTTTGTTTCCACTTCCTCCTCTTCCACCCATCCTTCAGCTCACTGCAATCATGCTTCTCTACAAACTGCTCTAAGATCAGCACCTGTGAATGTCAAACTCTGTTCTTCCATAATATCTGTAAAATTTACCTTTTTTGCACCAGACCTCTCTTTTTACTCTAACTTAAGAGATACTACATTCCTAATCCCTAAAAATTGTTCCAGATACTCTTTTCAAAGTTGCTGGGACGGTCAGGTAATCAAGCTCACCAAGTGGAACCTAGGATCACAGCCCCAATGCCACTAAGAGAATGGTCTATTTACAGACACCCCACTATAACCACTGCCTGCCTCCATCACCAGTCCCTACTGCCATCTTCATGAGTATTCCTCTGTTTTCTGGACCATCACATCATTAGTTCAGGATTCAAAGTCCTGAGTGAGAGTATCCACTGACCAGCATATATCGTGAATCATGTTTCCTTTGCCTCAGCAACAAGGTTGGGGTGAAGAACTCTAGGTACTTTTGGCATCTCTTGAACGACTTTGGCCTTCATGAAGACTCACAGAAAGAAGAGGTTTCAGGTACTGGGCAATTTTTTTTAAAAGGGGGCTGGGGGGAACAACCTCATTCCCCAAGTGTTCACTGGATCTCACAGCATCTACTCACTCATTCAGTAAATGTTTGTTAGTAAGTTCCATCTATAGGCTTTATGCTATGTATATCGGAAGATACCAAATGGTTAGGACATGGACCTACTAAAGGAACTCTAGGTTGCCAAGACAAAACCTGTGGAAACAACAATACAAGGCAGAATGTCCTAATAGGATATATTTTACTCAATGTTCTAATAACTGGAAGAAATATACAAATAAAAGTGTTCTCTTGTGATTTCCCACAGTTATCATTTATAGGTGTTGAAATCCTTTAACTTGTGTCTAATATTATTTAATGCTCACTGAGGGCTTGTAAAATAGGTATTCTCTTTATTTTAGGAAACAAGATTATCGAGACAGAGCAAGCAAAGTGGCAGGGCTGCAGTTTAAATCCATGCCTTTGTGTTCTAGGACTTATACTTTGTCTTCTCTACTACACACAGAGGAGTCTGAGGAGGTAGAGAGATGGGACTTGTGGATGGGGGAGATACAACTACACATGGATAGGAAAAGAAGGCAGAACAGACTCCATAATGGCAAGAGTTAGGAAAAGGCAGTGTGAATTTAGGAAGAATAACTATCCAAGTGTGACTGGAAAATCGGAGAATGGCAGAAAATGAGACGGAAGTACAGACCGGGAGGATAACAGTTTTGGATCTCTAGAACCAAGTAAAGGAGAGTCTTCATTCGTTAGTAAAAACTGGGAGCCAGTGAAGATTGCAATGTGGACAGACAGTTGCTGGAGAAGCCTTTCCTCATCAGCTATATTACAAAAAGGGGCTTCAGATAGGTTAAGGCCTATTGATTTCAAGCTAAAGGGCCTGGCCTTGACAATCCCAAAGATGGGATTCTTTAGCCTGTAGAGGAGGGAATCTTGGAGTGTGAGCCAGTGGTACCCAGGCCTCCAGCTGGTATATACACCTCTGCTCACCAGTGTAGCCACTGCATTAGTTCAGGTGCCCATCAGCTGCCCTGTACCACCAGACACACTTCTGGTCCCCTCACAAAGTTGCCATCAGAAGTCTGCCAATTTTCTGCCCAGAATTTTCTAGTTCTTTCACTATTCACAGGATAAAATTGAAACTTCTTAGTCTGGCATTCAAGGCTCCCCACATTCCAGCACCAATCTGTCTTTTCCCTAGCTTCATCGTTAACCCCTGTTTCTCCAAACTACCCTTGTTTTCCCAAACATACCATGTTCTTTTCTGATCAAGCCACTTCATGTAACATTATTTTTCCTCCTGGCAAACCCCTATCTACTTTTGAAAGGTAGCTTAAGTATCACTTACTCTACAAAACCATCCCTGATTGTCCATCTATAGCTTTTTATTTCTTCTTCTGTTCTCCCAAAGCATGTTTCACAGCCTCTCTGATAGCCCTGTATTGTAATAATTTTTTTTCTTCTATTCTGTAGTAGGAGCTTGCCAAAAGGCAAAAAATGTATCACCTAGACCAGAATTGGTACACAAAGTTGCTATATACAATTGAAATGGAGGAATGTTCTCAGCTTAATGGTGTATCTCTTCCCTTGCTAAGTCTGTGGCTATCAAGAAATAATGTTCAATAGAATGAATTAATTAACAAGTGAATGAAGAGATGTGGCTTGGGTTATTCTGATTTTGTTGTGTGCCACTGTGCACTCATTTCACCTGTCTTCTCACCAATAAAGTTCTATGATCTGTCCAATTCAAATTGCTATTATAATAGTAACATAAAACAATGAATGCAAAAGCAATTCAGAAACTTGCAGGCACTATACACATACAAGGGGTGAATATTATTGAAAAAAATCAATAGTTTAGGGCTAGAGGTGTAGCTCAGTGGTAGAGTGCTTACCTAGCATGTGTGAGGTCCCAAGTTTGTTCTCCAATACAACAAACAAAACAAAATACCACCATAGCTTAAAAAAATAAAAGAGCTGGATATAGTGTTACCTATTTTTAATCCCAGCTACCCAAAGGTCTGAGGCAGGAACACTGCAAGTTCAAGGACAGCCTAGAAAATATAGTGAGATCCTGCCTCAAAATAAAAACATAAACATGTCTGGGAATGTAACTCAGTGGTAAAGCATTTGTCTAGCATGCATGAGGCCTTGGTTCAATCCCCAGTACCATAAAACAATAAAAATATAAAATTAAAAGAAATAACCCTGAAATAAAGTCCAATAACAGATGATATAAATAAAGATATTAAACCCTAAATCAAATACCAAGAAAATAAGAAGTATATTGTTAAAAATTAACCAATGCAGGCCTGGAGGCAGAGGCCTGTAAGTCCGGCACTCTGATCCTGAGCCAGAAAGATTCCACATTTGAGCTCAGTCTGGGTAAAGTAGCAATTTTGCAAGACCCTCTCTTTAGAAAAAAAGAGGGAGGAGGGCTGAGAATATAGTTCAGTGTTGTGAAGGCCCTGGGCTCAATCTCCAGTCCAAAAAAATTTTTTTTTTACCCAGCCATGGTGATGCACACCTGAAATCTTGAAATGGTGAGGAAGGAGAACTGAAAGTTTGAGACCAGCCTGGGCTACATAGTGAGGCCTAGACTACACAGTAACACCCTCAAAAACTCAAAAAAAAAAAAAAATCATTAAAAGAATCAAAACGGATCTTGTCCCAGTGGCACAGGCTTGTAATCTGAGCACTCTGAGAGGCTGTGGCAGGAGGTTGTGAAGTTCAAGCCCATCCTGGACAACTTCACAACTTGGTGAGGCCCTGTACAGAAATTAAAACTAAAAAATGAGCTGGGAATATAGCTCAGAGCAAAGGCCCTGGGAAGGATTCCTAGTAGAAAAGAAAATTCACAAAAGGTTCAATATAAAATATCAATGTCTTCTCAAAGAAGGTAGTAGAGGGGGAACAGAGAAACAGAGAACACGAGGCATAATAGGAAAGAAAGAAAAATATCAGATGTATATAAGGAAATCCAACCACATGAATAATATTACATGTACACGGATTAACTAATCAACAGGCTGAGAGTGTTAGCTGAACAACAACAAAAATAAAAACCCACGTTTATGTTTTCTACAGGAGAAACACTTTAGAGTTGAACAGGTTGGAAGTAAAGAAATAAAAAAATACATGTCCGTGTAAATACCAGTTATCAGAGAACTAAAATGGATGTGCAGATATCAGACAAATTAGATCTTAAGATAAAAATATTTATGGGCAATAATTGACATTTATAAAGAGAAAAGGGTCAATTCATTAGGAATATGTAATATCTTTAAGCATAAGTGTACCTACCTAATATGAGCCAAAAAATGCAGAAAGTAAAAACCGAATGAATTGAAGTAAAATAAGAAAGAACAACAAAACAGTTTTTTGAAGGAATAAACAAAATTGACAAAATTTTAATTAGACAGCAAGAATAAAAGACTCATATTACAACAATTAGAAATTAAATAAGAACCTCTACCGACATTACAGAAAGATTAAAGATTATAAGGGAATACTGTAAACATTTACACATTTTTGTTTTTAATTTTTTAATACAAGTGACAGTTTATTAAACCAAACAAAAGATAAAAGACCTTGGCTGAGAAGCCAAAGGAAATCCAAGCAGGTCTCTGTTAGAGAGAGAAAAGAAAATGAAACCAAAAAAAGCTCCTGGCTGAGCAGCCATGGGGAGTCTCAGCAGGAATCCTCTGAACATCTATATGTGACAAATCAGATAACTTAAATAAAATGAACAAATTATTAGTAAGACAAAGTCTGAAGAAACAGAAATTTAAATAGATGGATAACAAAGAGATTGAAGCAGTCATATAAAAACACCTCAAACTGAAATTCCCAACCACTTGGGAGGGTTAGGTGGGAAGAATACAAGCTCTTGGCCAGCCTAGGCAACATAGTGAGACCCTATCTCAATAAAAAATAAGCTAAGATAAGGTTGGGTAAAATAAAAATAAAATTCTCACAAAGATTCCAGACCAAAATTACTTCATGAGTGAATTCCACCAAAAATCTAAAGAAGAATTAACATCAATTCTTGATTTTTAAAAATCTTTCAAGAAACAGAAAAGCAGGAAACAAATAGATCTTAACATGCCAAAGAATGAATTTGAAATCTCAATTTCAAATACAAATTAACTCAAAATGGATCAAAGACTCAAAAATAAGACCTAAAAAACCATAGAACACTTAGAGGAAAGCATAATAAATATTGATCTTGATTTAGGCAGGCGTAACAAGATGTAACAGCACAAACAACAGAACAGAAAATAAATTGAACTTAATCAAAATAAAAACTTTTCCACTCCAAAAGATATCATTATTATTATTAAAGTGAAAAGACAGCTCAAAGAACAAAAAAATATTTGTATATCATCTATCTGATAAGGGACTGATAGAACATTGTTTTAAAAATTCTTAAAACACAACAATAAAAAGACATCTATAAACCCATTTAAAATTGGACAGATGATTATTTAAACAGATATTTCTCCGAGGTGATATACCAGTAACAAATAAATATGTGAAAAGATGCTCAACACCGTTAGTCATTAAGGAATGTAAATCAAAACTATGAAATGTAACCTTACATCACCAAACACAACCGTGATTAAAAAAAAAAAGGAAATGACAAGGGTCACTGAGTTGGCAAGGATGAGAAACTGAATGCTTGCACATTGCTTTAGGGAATACAAAGTGGTACAATGACTTTGAAACATAATTTATCACTTCTTCAAAAAGTTAAACAGTAACCATACGACTCAGCAATTCCACTCTTGGTACATACCTAAGAGAACTGAACACACATCCAAAACACTGTGTGTACATGAATGTTCATAGCAGCATTATTCACGGCAGCCAAAAGAGAGAAGAAATAACCCAGGCTATCACAGCTATCTCCTGTCATGAGAGGGGACAGGAAATATATGACATAAAAGCAATAAGATTATGAAGTTGTCTTGGCCCACTTGCTGTTGCTATAACAAAATACTTAAGGGTGCATACTTTATAAGAAAAGAGATTTATTTAATTTAGAGCTGGGGAGGCCGAAACAACATCAGGAAGTTCCACCCACCTGTTTGGCCTCTGATGAGGGCCTCTTAGCTGCATCGTAACAATTGGCATCTTGGGGCAGGAGTGCATGCAAGTGACATCAACAAACAAAGAGGAATCACGAGACAGGAAAGGACCAGGCTTGCTCTTTTACACAGCCTGCTCTTACAGGGACTAATTTACTCATGCAAAGACTAACCCACTCCACAAACCTAGCATGCATCCCCTTTTGCAAAGGTAGTCATGACCTGATGGCCTCTCAGTACCATTATACAGGGACTAAGCTTCAACTCATGTTTTAGCGAAGACAAATCACATAGCAAATGGACTGTCTGAAAGTTTACGGCCACATCCAAAATCAAGGGAGGCAAAGAATGAAAACAGTAGGATGAGTCACTCTGACATTTCAGGAAGAAAGTTCTGCTCTGATTTCTCATTTCCAAGACTTTTCTTTTTCTCTCTTCTGTTTTATTTTTATTTTTTTAAGATAAGGTCTACCTCTGTAGTCCTAACTAGTCCTGGACTCACTATGTAACCAGGATGGCCTCAGACACACAGTAATCCTCCTGCCTCTGCCTTCAGAGTGCTGGGATTACAGGCGTGTGCCACCATGCCTACTTTATGTAGTGCTGGGGAGATGAACTCAGGGCCTTGCACTTGCTAGATAAGCGCTTTAACTGCTGTGCTGCTCCTCCAGCCCTCAGGACTTTCTATACAGGGTAGAGAGTGAACAGAAAGTTCATCAGCTCGTGCTTACACATGTGAATATTTGTTCATAGCTGCGAGATACTGGACAAGTCAGTAATTCTCTCTAGGGAGAATTTCATAATGTCTAAAATGCCTACCAGCTTTAACAACTGGGATTCTAGTTCCCAGCCCCAGATATCTGACGTGGGAACAGACTTTCAAGAGTACTAGTAGTCCCAATCCTTTCTTCATTAATGATTTCAGAATGTTCGGCTTAGGTTTTGCCTCTGGTGGCCAGGCTACTGAAGGTCTGATTGCAGTTTACATAAGAAATAAACAAGTCTGCAATAGATTTATTCAAGCGATTTCCCAGAATATTCTAAAAGCTTCCTCCTGGGTGGTCTATCTTACAGTGTTCCTTAATTTTTCATTCAGTTTAACATGCACATCTGGATCATATGCCTTCATCCAGAGAGTCTCAAGTTTAAGTTTCTATGCTCATTCTTTTCCCAAGTCAGCCAACTGACGATGAGGCATGTGTGTGTGTGTGTGTGTGTGTGTGTGTGTGTGTGTGTGTGTGTATCTGTGCGTGTGTGTGTGTGTGTGTCTGTGTGTGTGTGTGTCTGTGTTTTCTTTTTTTGCAAAGCACTGCGCTAACCTCTAGTGAGGACGCAGAGACAGTTAAAACCATACAGGAGCCCCTAGTCTAGACAGAGAAGTATACACAAAAGCTCACTTGACACAGAAGGATGAAAAAGCTAGGAAGTGATTGTAAGGAAGAAGGATCAGAGAAAGCTACAGAGTCCACAGATTTCATTCGGACCTTGAAGGAAGAAGAGAAAGATGTTTCTCCTTCTCTTGGTTAAGATCTTTGAGGACAGTGATTATATCTTATTCATCTGTGTCCCTGACACCCAATATAGTGCCTAGTACAAGAAAAGAGCCTAATAAACGGTTGTTGAATGAATGAATAATGAATGGACTCTGGACTGATCAGCAGCACAAAGGCAAACGGGGAAAGCGTGCCCCTTTTACCTGGGGAAGGGCAAATGTTCTGAGGCGACTGCTCTGAATATAGGTTATAGAGCAAAATACAGTGGGAGATAAAATGAGACATCTTGGCACCAGATGCTTTGGATATTATGCTATCAAGGTATATTAAATTTCATAGAAAAAAGCTAACTATTTTCCCCTCTATTTCAATAATATCTTTGTTTTCCCTTGTATTCTTAGAGCCTTAGAACAGTGCCAGAATTTAGAAATTAAGAAGAAGAAAAAAGGCTGGATGAATGAATTAAAGATTTTTGAGAAAGTTATTTCACTCAATGTTCAGCTTACTTTAACAATAAACCCTCCCTTTTATATATAATTTTATAAAAACAGAAAACTTCCATAATCCATTTAAATTCTGATACAGCTAACAAGTTTATAGGGAAGGAAGGACAGATAATATTATCATTTCCCACAGGTGTTATAATTCCCATTTCTTAGCAGATGTTATTATTCTCATGTTCAGTATAAAGAAATCAAAACTCTTTTTCTTCCTCATATCTCTAAGATAGATTTGAGATAGGGTCTCTCTCTATCTCTCTCTCTCTCTCTCTCTCTCTCTCTCTCTCTCTCTCTCTCTCACTAGGAGCTCCATGCCTTCACATTGAGCTATATACTCAGCACATTTTTTTTGTTTAATTTTGAGACTGGGTCTCACTAGGTTACCAGGTGGGCCAGGTTGGACAGCTTCCCAAAGTGCTAAGACTAAGGCCTGTGCCACCAGGCCTGGAAGGGTCTCACTTTCTATGCTGCCCAGGTTAGCCTCAAACTCACAATCGTCCTGGCTCAGCCTCCCGGAGTTCAGATTACAGGTGTATCCCACCATGCCAGGCTTCTCTGATATCTTCCCACGTAACTGAAAGAATGTTACACCAAGTGTGCTCTCCATTCACTCCATTCACTCAGGATTTTTACATGCCCCCCCCCAAACAGATCCAACACACAATGCAGAGATAATTTATTGATAACTACCTGGTAAATGATTCTTCACATTCCACAAGGAGAAACTTAAATTCTTAGGTGTTTCTATTCTTCTCCTCAGCTATCACCTCATCGCTCTCACCCAGTCTTTCCTCTCACAACCCTTTCTCACCAACACAAACAAAAACAGCAAGAAACATTCCTTTCGGGGTCTTTGTTTGTGGTCTATGACAGTAGTTTAGCTAAAGGATCTTTTGTATGTTAATTAATACCTTTTAAAAGATTTGAGCCCTACTGTTTGCGTCAGACACTTCTATCTCTTCACAGAAGCACTGTGCCTATCCTGCTCAGCGCCAGCCGTCCCGGTGGAATGCACAACAGCGATAGGGCCCTAGAGCTAGTCTTGGTTGACCCATGGACTTCAAAACTAAAATAATCCAGTTCTTCAGTCTTTCATTTCCTACAAAACACAAAAGCTGATAAGTTCTGGGCTGTTTTGCTATTACAAAGAAACAGACAAATTGAATAGTCCCTTTAGCCAGCGACAGAACAATCTGGTAGATTTTTGTCCAAGAGACTTACGCATAGGAAGTAAAAGACTGCCTCTTCAGCAAAGGGTACTCTTTTGGGGGAGCAGTCTCTGCAGCCTGACATCAGTCCATTTGGTCTGTGTCAGTCTGCAAAGGGCATTCCACCTAACCCTTTATTTTTCTCCAGCTTCTCATTTTCCAATATGTGCATTTACCTCTGCAAAATAAAAATTCTACAGTTTTTTGTTGTTTTCTTCTTTCCTTAAACATAACTCTTCTTGTCTCATTTCATCCAGTTGCAAATGAAAAGGAGATCAGATCTGCCTATGGAACTCCAGAGAACAGATTAACAAATGCAAGAGCTCAAGAGAAGTAGGTGCTTATTTAATAGAAGTTTCTGACATGGCAATTAAACAGTGGAACTGCAGTGAACTTCCTGTGGCAAGAACGTAAGCAAGTCAAGTTCAAACTCTATCCTCTGAAACTACGTGGGGTAGCCCTACCTTTTTCTAATGACATTTATCCTGTTCTCCCAAATATTTTCTGGGCTCTTTTGCTATTACAAAGAAATAGAAAAATTGAACAGTCCCTTTAGTATATGACAGAACAATCTAGCAGATTTTTGTCCCAGAGACTTACCCCTGGGAAGTTAAAAAATTCCTGGTTCCTCAAGGGCATTTTTTTTTTCTTTTCTTCATACCTGAACAAATTTTTTCTGAATCAAATTTTAAAATCTGCAGAATATTTTTGGGTTCACATAATTTCTAGCAGCTTCCCGACTCTACCATTTCATGTAAAACAGCCATAGACAGTCCTTGAATGAAGGGCTGTGACTGGGGTGTGTCTTTAGTTTGGCCCCTACATTAGACAGTAGTTTTCTTTAAGGTGCTGACATTTATATGTATGATTTGTCACTAAAGTCATGAGTTAAATCTGTGTTGATTGCATTATGAAATATTCATTATTTAAATAGGAAAAAATTTTTTTTTGAGACAAGGTCTCTCACTCTGCAATCCAGGCTAGTCCTGAACTTATTACATAGCTTAGGCTGCCTCCAACTCACAGTAATCCTCCTGCTTCAGCCTCTCATGTGCTAGGATTACAGGTGTGTATCACCACAACTGGCCATGTGGTGCTGGGGAATCCAACCCTGGGCCTTGTGCTTGCTAGGCAAGTGCTTTAACCACTGTGCTATTCCTCCAGCCCCACTAGGAAAAATACTTTAAGGCCCAAATAATTTTAGCATTTGTATATTGAAAGGATGTTGGCCAGTTTTCAGGTTTCTTTGTAAAAGAGGACAGTGATCTTGAAAGTACAGCCATGAGGCTAATTGACCACAACTTCCTACTGGAGCATTTCTTATTCCCTGCCTTACAGTGAAATTTCCAGTTTTCCTTCACCATCACATTATAAAGGAGGATCTAACTGTCTGAGTGGAAATTCTTTACAATTATGTGTTTATTTATTTCATGTATTAATGTCACAAAATCATGGTAACAAATCACTTTGCTACCTTAAATCTTATTTTTATAAATTTTTCAAAGCCTCATATTCTGAAATTTTTTCTCTTTTAATTAGTGTTAGTGTGGGTGTTAGACTGCCATGACTTAATTATTATTTAGCCCTGTACAATACTGATTTTTTAAACTTTTCTAGCATCTGCCTCTTGTTTATCCACAGTAAACCAATTTATGGAAGATAAGATTTCTTACTCCATACTGAATGCATGGAAACGCACATATAAAAAAATCAAGTCAAAGAACAAATCGTCCTACTGTTATATCCTTAAAAGTAACCTTGAAAAGAAAAATTTAGTGAATCTATCTTATAAGGTAAAAAAAAAAGTCTATGGTAAGTCTGAATGATGTAAGAGAATGTTGCAAAAAATTATTTTATAAATTTTAAAAGAAATGTGATTAAAGTCTTTATCTTTCCTTTCTTTTCCTAAAATGTTTATGTTGTGGAAAGTGACCAATAGAATGGTTCAAAAGCCTAAGTAAAGCCTGTCAGTAAAGGGTTGAGAGGCAAAGGCGAAAGCAGCAATATTGCAGTTTACCACTATATTATTTTATTTTATTTTTTGAGACAGGTTCTTGCTCTACAGCTCAGGTTGATCCTGAACTCACTACAGCGCCCAGGCTGGCCTTGAACTCATGGCAGTTCTCTTGCCTCTGCCTCTAAGATGCTGGGATTACAGGTGTGCACCACCATGCCCAATTTATGTGATGCTGGGGATTTGAACTCAGGGCTTTACACCTGCAAGGCAAGCACTTTAACCACTGTGTCATTCCTCCAACCACCACCATATTATTTTATGTGGAAGGGACCAAGTATACTATCCTGCTTAGA
Source organism: Ctenodactylus gundi (assembly GCA_004027205.1). Taxonomy (NCBI): domain Eukaryota; kingdom Metazoa; phylum Chordata; class Mammalia; order Rodentia; family Ctenodactylidae; genus Ctenodactylus; species Ctenodactylus gundi. The sequence continues at coordinate 16,001 of PVKB01004972.1, read as the reverse complement.
GAAGTCATTGATAAAAAGTAGTATCTGTCATATGTAAATTGTCTTGTTTTAAAGTAAGCAATTATGTTGCATAGATAAATTACATAAATAAAAGTTATTTAATACCAAAAGAGAGCTCTTTGTTTGCTGTGGCACTTAAGAGACCTGATATTGCTCTTCTAGATGTGCCATAATTTGACAATTTCTGAAGCATTTATTTTTTTTAAAAAATAGTTATTGAGAGACTTCCATGGTTTAGACATCACTCTGTGAAGTGGGACTACAGCAATATTGCAGAGAACCAAACAAAGCCCTTGTCCTCACAATCTACAGTCTCCTGGCAGAGACAAAATAAACAATTAAAATTTTCACTTGTCAGAGATCAAAGGTAAAAGGAGACAAGGGAAGTTGGTGAGGCAATGAATGCGAGGAGCTGCGGCTGCAGGCAGTCCCGTCAGGGTAGACTCTGTAATAGGTGAAACTGGGGGGGTATTTGGAAGACGAGGGAGAACAGCTGTGGGAAGAGCAACCTGATCTAGGTAAACGCAACAAGTGCAGAACTCCTGGAGGAAGAAGCATGGTTTACTCAATGAGCAAGCAACATGGAGACCAGTGTATCTGAAGTTGTATGGACAAGAGGAGACAATCGCAGGAGGTGAATCATGCGGGGCCTTGAAAAACAATTATAAGTGCTTGATTTTTATTTTGGGTGAGACAGAAAGCCATTGGAGGCTTTTGAGAAGATGGTGATATGATCTGATTTCCATTTAAAGAGCATCCATATACGGCTACAATAGGGGAACTAGAGCTTAGGGAACAAAAACTCAGAGAGTTCTAAGGATGCTACTATAGCTAAGCTCTAACATGTCCTCACGAGTCTCATGTGTTTAGAGGTAAGGCTTTTGGGAAGGTGAGTGGGTCATGAGGGCACTTTACTCACCAATAAATTAGTCAGTGATGAGTTTAGAGCTGAAGGTGCTACCAGAAAATGGTGCCCAGGTAAAGGAGGTCCATCACAGGGTGTGTGTCTTGGGAGAGCACGTCACTCTGTTCCAGCTCTCTCTGCTTCCTGGCAGCCATGGTTGAGCAGCTTTTCTCTGCCAGCCAACCAAGGACTGAACCCTCTGTAACCAGGAGCCAAAGAAGCCTCTCCTCTTTCAAATGTGTACTTCAGGTATTTCATCCTCATTATGGAAAAGTGACTAAAACAGATGCACACACAGGAAAAAAGCTGTTAAAATATGAGTGAAAATTGATGGTGGCAAGGATCAGGGTGTCAATTGCGGAGAAAAGCAGTTGGATACTGGAATATTATGAAGACAGAGCTAATAGAATTTGCTTACAGACTGGATGGGGATGTAAGAAAAAGAAAGGAATTTTTTAAATGACTCTAAGAAATACAAATTGAGGTACACACCTATAATCCAAGCACTTGGAGGCTGAGACAGGAGGATCACAAGTTCAAGGCCAGCCTGAGATAGAAAGTGAGTTCAAGACTGGTCTGGACTATATAGTAAACCTCTGTCTCAACAACAATAAAAATACAATTATACTACTATTTATCCACCAGATTAATTAAAAAGAAAGTGACAAGAAAGGAAGAAAGGAAAAGACCATATTGGCAATGATATAGACCAACTAGCTATTAATAGAACTTTCATACACTACTGTTGGTAATATAAATTGGTACAATTAACAACCATTATTTGGAGTATCTACTAAGGTTAAATATATACCTCCTAGGCATACACTAGACTTAGGAGGAATGTTTACCTACCTTTATGAAAATACATACAAGGGGTGATAAAAATATATGGTGAATGTTTACATTTTTTTTAAAAAAATTATTATGGTAAAAGATGCATTGCTAGTAATCCCCCTCAAAATATTCCCCTTTCCCGGTCTTGGCACCAAAAAAAAAAAAAAAAAAAAAAAATTCCCCTTCACTTCAAACACATAGCCCACTGTCTTTGCCAATTTCCAGAGGAGTTCTGGTAGTTCTCTTTCTCGTGGGTCTTTACAAGATACAATAAAAAATAAAATAAATGCTGCTCCTTAAGCAAGGCAGGTTCTTAAAAATCCTAGGCTGTGTCTCCCTGTACTCCATTCATCAGATCTGGCACCATGTGACTTTTGGCTTTTCTCCAAAGTCAAAATAACCACGAAAGAAAAACATTTTTAATTAATTCAGGGCATCAAGGCAACCACGACAACATAACTGAAGACATCCACAAAAGAGTACTTCCAGAACTGCATCAGAAAGCTGCAGGAAGGTTGGCATGGTGGCGCACACCTGTGATCTCAGCATACAGGAGGCTGAAGATTAGAATCAGGGTTAGGCAGGAGGATTGCTGTAAGTCCAAGGCCAGCCTGCACCACACAGTAAGCTCAGGACCAGCCTGGACTACAGAGCAAGACCTTGACTCAAAAAAAGAGAAAGAAAGAAAGAAAGAAAGAAAGAAAGAAAGAAAGAAAGAAAGAAAGAAAGGAAAGAAAGAGAGAAAGAAAGAAAGAAAATGTCAAGAATGATGGAACAGATGTGTTCAAAATAAGAGGAAATATTTTGAGGGGAGTTAATGGTAATGTGTCCTTTGCTGTAATAAATTCTTAAATTTTAAACATTCACCATTTATTTTGATCATACCACATATATAAGAAGAGTTGTAATAGCATTATCTCTAATGGCCCTGAACCATCAAGAACATAATGATTAAGCAAGTTATACTATATTTATAAAATGAAACATTCAAATCTCACAAATACAATGTTGAACAAAAGAAACCTGATGAGTATACACTAGATAATTCTATTCATTTATATTTCAGAGATGCATAGAACTAACCTATGGTGTTAGAAGCCAGATATTGGTTACCCCTAGGGACTGGTAATTAGAAGAAATATCCAAGGATTTCTGGGATAATGTCTAGTTCTTGTTCTGGAGACTATGTAAATGTGCTCATTTTGTGAGCGTTCGTTGACTTGTACCTTATAACTCATACACTGGTATTGGTGTTCTGCCTCAATATAATCTATATTTTAAAAGCATAGGGCAATGCAAATCAAGACTACATTGAAGTTCCATCTCATCCCAGTCAGAATGGCTACTGTCAAGAATGAAAAAACAGGGCTGGAGGACTAGCACAGCAGTTACAGTGGTTGCTTAACAAGCACGAGGTCCTGAGTTTGAATTCCCAGTACCAAATAAGCTGGGTATAATGGCCTATGCTTGTAATTCTAGCACTTGGGAGACTGAGGCAGGAGGATTGCTGCAAGTTTGAGGCCAGCCGGGGCTCCATAGTGAGTTCAGGATCAGTCTAGACTACAGAGCAAGTCCCTGTCTAAAAATAAATAAATAAGAATAATACAAAAACAAAATAAGAATGCATGAGGAAAAAGAAACCATTTTGTGCTTTTGGTGGGAATGTAAATTAATATAGCCATTATAGAAAGTAGTATAGAGGTTCCTCAAAAAACAAAATTCAGAGCTACCATTTGATCCAGCTATCCCACAACAAGGTATATAACGGAAGTAATTAAAGTTAGCATACTGAAGGGATATCTGCACACTCATTTTTTTCTTTTTTTGAGACAGGGTCTCACTCAGTAGTCCAGCTCGTCCTCAGCTCACTATGTAGCCCAGACTGGCCTCAAACTCACAGCAATCTTCCTGCCTCAGCCTCCCAAATGTTAGAACAACAGACATGTACCAATATAACCAGCAAGTATGTAGTACTGGGGGATCAAACCAGAGCCTTGTGCTTCCTAGACCAGCGCTCTAATCACTAAGTTATGCTCCTAGCCCCAAACCCATATTTACCTTGCCCAATACACAATAGCCAAGATAGGGAACCAGCTTAGGTGACCAATCCAAATGAATGGATAAAGAAAACATGGTATACATACTCAATGGAAAACTATTCCACTATAAAAAGAAGAAAATTTTGTCATTTGAAGAGATCATCTTTTAAGCAAAATAAGCTAGGCACAGAAGAACAGGTGTTACATGTTCCCCCTGGTATGCAGAATCTAAAAGAGATGACAGGAAAGTAGACGGGAGACTTACTAGACAACAGGAAGGGTATGAGAGGGGGCAGACAGGGGCAGGGCAGCAGATGCTGGGAGATGGATATGATCGAAAATGTTATACGCCTTCAGCTGGGCCCACAAGCAAAGGCCTGTAACGCTAGCTTTTTGGGAGACTGAGGCAGGAGCATCAAAATTTCACATTCAGCCTGGGAAATTTAGCAACTTATGAGACCCTGTCTCAAAATTAAAAAATCAAACACTGGACTGGAAATGTAAATATATTTTATATATATATTATATATATGTACATATATATACATATATATATATACACATATATATAGAACACATACATCAAAACAACAAAAAAAGGTGAAAACAGGTGGAAAGTGGAGTAAGGGAGGTGATGGGGGAATGATTAAAGTATATTATGCACATGTAGAGATCTGCCAAAAAAATCATACATAAAAATTTATATCATAATAGTAAAAAGTAAAGGAAAACAGGTGAAATTAATTTTAATAGTATATCCAAGCCAATATAACCAAAATATTAGTATTACAATAGCCAATTAATATAGAAAGTTTTAAGGAAAAAAAGTAGCTTCTAAGAAAGATAGCAGAAAGCCTCAGAAATTCCTGGGCTGTACACCTAGAGGCCATGGTTACCAGTTATTGCAATGAGAAAGCTATAGGTGAAGTAGGTTTGGGTGGGAAATCTCTGTATTTATATATATATATATATATATATATATATATATACATATATATATATATGTATATATATATATATATGCATACACACACACACAAACACACACACACACACACGAGCGCGCGCGCGTGTGTGTGTGTTATTTATCAGACATCCAAGGTGAAATACTAAAGGGAAATTGGTATACAAGTCTAAAGTCAAGAGAAAAGTTCTAGGCTGCAATGGAGCTGGAATGGGTCACCTAAATTATAGTATAAACAGAGGAAACACCCAAGGGACTCAAGTCTGGGGACGCTCCAACACTTAAAGCATGGAACTGGGGCTGGAGGTGTGGCTCAGAGATTAGAGCACTTGTCTAGGAAGCACAAGGCCCCAGGTTTGATCCCCCAGCCCCACACACTAGCCAGATGTGGTGGCTCATACCTATAATCCCAGCACTCGGGAGGCTGAGGCAGAAAGATAACCATCAATCTGAGGACATCCTGGACTACGTAGTTTAGTACCTGCCTGGATTACACAGCAAGACTCTGTCTCTAAATAAATAAATAATTTTTTTAATAAAAGGTTGAAACAGATGAGAGGTCATTAGAGAAAACTAGGAATAAATGGCCAGTAACTTAAGAGAAACAGAAGGCAGGTGAAAAAAGTGTCCCAAGGAGTAAATGATCAACAGTAAAAGATGCTGGTGGTATGTGGAATAAGGTAAGAGCCGAGAACCAATTACTGATGAAGGTCATTTGTGACCTTTATATCTTTATATGAGAAGTTTGGATCCAGACCTGGTGGCACAGTCCTGTATTCCAGGATTCTAGGGGTCTGAGGCAAGGGGAATCACAAGTTCAAGTGTCTCAAGTAAAATTAAAAAGTGAGCTAGGGATGTAGCTCAGTGTGAAAGTCCTCAGTTCAACACACAGTATATATGTGTATGTGTATGTATGTATGTACATATGGAGAGAGAGAGGCTTGGGTGGGTGGTATGGTAGGAACAAAGGCCTAAGGGGAATAGACTCAAGTAAAAAAAAAAAAAGTGGGGAAACTAATTGTTGAGTAAAAATAACTCTTTTGAAGTATTTGCCTTGTTTTATAGAAAAGCAAAGGTATTAAGTGGGATATTAACTAAGGGTATTAAGTGGGAGATTAAGAGGCTAAGGAAAGTTATTGGATCAAAAGAAGATTTTATTTTGAGAAGGCAGATATTACAGTGTGTCTATATACTTCTAGGGATAGTCAGCAGAGAGGGAAAAATTGCTGATACAGGAAAAATACAAAGGGCCACTGCAGGAGCGATGTCCTTGAACAGATACGAGACCACCGTTGCAAGGGGCATGGGCATCTCCTCAGTAGCTGGAAGGGAGACACTGCAGGGGCAGAGAGTAGAAGTGGAAATCATCTTCTGTTTTCCCAGAGAATCATGAAGCAGAACCTTAGCAGAAAGTGAGAGACACTGTACTGCTGGTGGTAGAAAGAGGTATGAAATAGGCCAGAAATAGGAAGAGGGGAGTATGAACCTCAGAATTGGACAACAGTTCTTTAAGCAGTACTTGGTGAGTGGATCACAGTGTCCCAAAAGTTTGTCAATTTTTCCTCTGTAGAGTGACTTTTGAAATACCATGTACATTGAAGTTAGTGCTTGTATAATTTTTCTCATAGCATTGCTTTTACTTCCAACATTATAATAAGTTAACTTTAAGCCAACAAAATAGTACATTATATTTTACATCTTCATTATTTTGTATGCTTAGTAATCACTGGTACACAGTATTTTGTTTATATTAATACACTTAAACTTACTAATCAAAATTTCCACTTTTGCTTCTGGTGCTGGTAAAATAGACTTAATCTATTTCAGTTTTTTTCCTTTTTTTTTTTTTCTCTTGTTAGTTGCAGCAAAAAATCATGGCCAAAGTACAAAACAAAAAAGACTACTTGAAGTCCTGTGGTGGATGCCAAAGCCTTGGGAGTAGATATGGCCATTTTCTTTTTCTTGTTTTTATGATAGGGTCTCACTCTGTAGATCAGGCTGGCCTAAAACACAAAACACTCGTGCCTCTGCCTTCCAAGGGCTGGGATTACAGGCATGTGCCACCAAGCCTGGCTTACATGGTGCTGGGGAATTAAACACAGGGCCTTGCCATTGCTAGGCAAGTGCTCTACCCATTGAGCATACTCCCCAGTCCATGGTCACTCTTGAGAAGGACCTTCTAGAACAGCAAAGATGCCTGAGTTCAGAGCGGACAAGGAGTCTGGACTTCTCCCATCCCACTAACAGAGTTGCCTCTGTCTCACAGCCTCTTGGCTTGTATTGGGCTGTTGCAGAAGTCATGACATATTTTTCTACATTTTTCAAAGGTCACCTATTTACATAAAGAATAAAGATGAATCCATGATGTATTGCCTGTTTTGTTCTACAAGCTTTTGTCATCTTTCAGTGAGTTTCATAATTCCTTGATCATAGAAGGGCCTGTCTTTATCAGTGAAAAACCCAACAAGGTGCTGATTTTCAGCTTCATCTCAATTGAACATTATACCATGCAAGGAGTTTTGAAGAGAGTAAAACAAGTGAAAGCCTGATGGGGTAAGGACAGGTGAGTATGGTGGGTGTGGCAACAGGATGACTGAACCTGTGTGGTCTCCTGTTGTCATGATAGAACACAACTCTGGTGATTAATGAGCTGTGCTGTTCCTCCAGCCATGAGAAAGTCCTCTTTCTTGCAGAGGCCTTCAGCAAGAATCCAAAGGAGGAAATGGCTAGAGAAGAGGGAATTTCAATCCTGTGCATGAACCAATAGAAATCCCAAGGTCAATCCCAAGTTGCTCATGAATAGGACACACACAAAGAAGCTTAGTAATGCGTTAAGAACAGACTACAACATAAACTACCATCTGAGTTGCAGACCAACCCCTGCTCAGCACATAAGAAGGGCAACTCCAGATAGCATAGCATAGACTCTTGATATGAGTTGGCCAGCACTCATACAAGGTGACAGAAACTTGTAGTCCAACTCTAAATTGATTTCGTGCTATAATAAAAAGATTTACATGCAGAGGATTTAAACAGGACTCAAGTCCACAATATAATATTCAAGATGACCAAGATACTGCCCAGAATCACTTGATCTATTTTCAAAGGAAGAGAAAACAAACAGGTACAGGTCCCCAAATGACTCATATGTCAGAAGATGTTAGAATTGTCTGACAAAGACTTGAAAGCAGCTATTATCTCTGTCCTCCAGGAGGTAAAGGTAAGACATTCTTGAAACAAGGTAGAAGTTTTCACTAGAGAAATAGAAATTATTTTTACAAAATGGAAATTATATGGATTTATAAAAAAACACTGGTGAACTCAATAGTGGAAGGGAGATAACAGAATAATGAATAAGTGAACTTAAAAGATCAGTAGAAATTATCTGATTTAAAGATCACGAAGAAAAAAATGAACAGAGCCTCAGGAACCTGTGGGACAGTATCAGATCTAATATTTGTGTCACTGAAGTTTCTGAAAAAAAGAAGAGAAGGAAATTGGTGCAGAAAAATATTTGAAGAAATAGTGGCTAAAAACTTCATAAATTTGGTAAAAGACAGATTTGCAGAGTCAAGAAACTCAGCAAACCCACAAATAAGATGATACAATGAAAACCCGATCCAGTGACACCGCAATCTCCAGAAACACAAAGATCAGAAATCAGTCTGAAGAGCAGCCAGCAATAACAACGTCTGAGAGGCAATAACGACTTCACTTATTTTTATGGAAATGATTCTAATGACTACAAAATTCTTATTGGAACCATGCAGATTGGAAGACAGTGGAACAATATCTGTAAAGTCCTAAATGAAAAGAATGGTCAAATTGAAATTCTCTCCCTAGTAGATGTCCTTCCAGAATGAAGAAGAAATAAAGACATTCTCAGATGAAAGAAGCCTAGGAGAAATTGTCTCCAGGAGATCTTCTGTGAAGGACATGCTAACGGAAGACCTTCCAGCTGAGGGGAAATGATAGCAAAAGGAGACTTGGAGCTTCAGGAATAAAGAAAGAACAACAAAATGCATAAATACCTGAGACAAAAAACAATAAGCTACTTTTATTGAACCTAAATAAAAGTCTAGAAGAGTTCTGTGTATGCATATATAATACAATATGGAAAACTATAATAGGAGAAGATCAGAATTAAGGGTCCTATGTAGTTGTGAACCTTCAATATTTTACTTCAAATGGTAAAATTCTGATTTTAACTATACCACGAAGAGTTAGGTATGTACCAAGCTTGATGGTGCACACCTATAATTCTAGCATTCTGGGAGACTGAGGAAAGAGGATCACAAGGTTGAGTCCAGCTAGAGCAACTTAGCAACTTAGTGAGAAACTGTCTAAAAATAAAAAATGAAAAAGAGCTAGTGGGGGTGGTGAGCCAAGATGGCAGTGGGGTAGAGTTGCTGTCAGTGTTGTGCATGAATTCAGATGGAAAACTGAGATTTAGTAAACTCCTCTATGGCTTAGCTTAGATAGGCAGGGGAATAATTGGACCTGAATAATGACCACAAGACTGTGCTAAAGTGGTAAAGATCACCAGCCAGGTGATGACAGAGACAAGGAAAGGACCTTGGGCCATGCCAGGAAAGTAAGGTCTGAGGCTGCAGCAGAGTAGTGTGCCCACCCAGCCATTGGATTGCAAGTAGTGAGTCCCATGGAAGAATTACAGCCAGGACAGCAGCCAAGAAGGTATTAGACAACCTTGTGCCTGTGCATGACAGACAGAAAGGGTCGTTGGCTGCAGCATGCCAGAGCACTGAATCATTCGTTGCTAATCAGGGATAGCCCTGTAGCGGCAAGACCTCAGAGCTTAAGAACTGTGGACTGAAAGCACAGTGCTGGAGTCACAGCCAGTAGCCTTCTAGGCAGGCCCATAGAGGCAATTTGGAAGTGCATATGAGTTCTCCCAGGAGACAGACTACCAACAAGTCAGACTCCAGAGAATCTGAGGATCCTTTTTGTTTTTGTTTTGTTTTGTTTTTTTGTTTTTGGGGGGTTTTTTTGAGACAGGGTCTCTCTCTGCAGCCGAGACTGGTCCTGAACTCACTATGGAGCCCAGGCTGGCCTTGGACTCATGGCAATCCTCCTGCCTCATCCTCCCAAGTGCTGAGATTACAGGCACGCAACACCATGCCCGGCTTATGTAGTGTGGAGGAATTGAACTCAGGGACTTAGCACTTGATTTAGTGCTTGGTAGGCAGGGGTTTTAACCACTGAGCCATTCCTCCATCCCTGGCATCCCTTTGCTGGAGACAAAGGCAAGAAGAGTGCTGCGGTCCTTCTGAAAGATTCTAGACCAATGAGAACAGGTCTCAGAAAGCAGAGCTCTCTCCTCCTTACCCAACAGCACAGGTGAGAGAAGAGCCAGCTCATTTGGGTGTGGTTTACTGGAAGGGAAGTATAAGCACCTTTGGACATACAGCATCCTGCCCTTATTCAACATAACCTCATAGGAACTGCAAGTGATAATTTGGAGTGGCACATCTCTGCAAATTGAGATACAGGAAGAGAGGGAACTGGTCCCACCCTCCCCCTTACTTGGCAAGATTGAAGGTCTTGGACATAGAGACTTCCCATTCAATAACAGAGAAAAAATATACTTTTTTTTTTGGATTTCGGGCTCACTTCAATGTTTTTTGTAGGTATATGAACTTGTATTTTTTGGTATTGATTTATGAGTCTTTTAATTTTCATTTTTTATCCTTTCTGTTTTGGTTACTTATTCTTGCATTTCTTTCTCCTTTGAGCACCACTTTCTACAGATTCTAGAGACACTGGGACACTCAATTCTGTAAAACAAAAACTACTAAACATGAAAATACAAATAGATCCAAATACAATTATAATAGAATTCAATACCTCACTATGACAAATAGACAGATAACTAAACAAAAATTAACAAAGAACTATTAGAGTTAAACCACACTATGAAACTGGACTTAACTGATGTTTACAGTGTTCTATCTAACATTAACAGAATCCACTTTTTTTCTCAGCAGCACATGGGACATTTTTTAAAATAGACAGTATCATATTTAAATACATACAAAGGAATTGAAGCAATTCTTTGTGTACTTTTAGAACACAGAAGAATAAAATTACAAATTAATTGCAAAAGAAACTACAAAACTATACAAATACATGGAGACTAAATAATATGTTATTAAACAATGATAACAGAAGGAATCACAGAAGAAATTAAAAACTTTCTAGAGTCAAACAACAATGGAAGCACATCATACTAGAACCTATTTGACACAATGAAAGCAGTACAAAGGGAAATTTACAGCTCTGAATGCACACTTTACAAAAAAAAAACACAGCAATCCCAAATAAACAATTTAATGATGCCTCTCATAGTTCCAGACAAACAAGAACAATCCAAATCTAAAAGTAGTAAAAGAAAAGAAATTTTAAGGATCAGAACAGAAATTAATGAAATTGAAACTAAAAAAAAATACAAAAGATCAATGAATCAAACAGTTGGTTCTTTGAAAGAAAAAACAAGACTGATAACCTCTAGCTAAGCTAACCAAATGAAGAAAAGAGAAAATCCTTATAGTGTAATCACAAATGAAAAAGGAACTTACAAAGGACACTGCTGAAAATCAGAGAATTATAAAGAACATTTTGAAAACTTGAATTTCAGCAAATTGGAGAATTTGGAAGAATAGGATAAATTCCTAGGCACATGCAAGATACTAGAACTGAACCAAGAAAAAAAATATATATATATAATAGACAAACAACAAATATGGAAATTGAAGCAGTGATAGTCTAACTAAAAGAAAACTCCAGGACCAGATGGATTTACAGCAGTATTCTACCAGTACTTCAGAGAAGAGATGTCACCAATATTTCTCAAACTGTTCCATGAAACTGAAAGAGAAGAAACATTGCCAAACTTATATCTGGAAGCTAGCATTGCCCTGGTAACAAAAAATTAAAAAACAAAAGACAAAAACTGAACAAGAAAAGAAAACTAGAGGCCAATCTCCTTAATGAGCAAAGATAGAAAAAATCCTTGGGGCTGGAGGAATGGCTCAGCAGTTAAAGCACTTGCCTAGCAAGTGCTAAACCAAGTGCTAAGTATCCAAGTTTGATTCCCCAGCACCACATAAGCCAGGCATGGTGGCGCACACCTGTAATCCCAGCACTTGGGAGGCTGAGACAGGAGGGTTGTGGTGAGTCCAAGGCTAGCCTGGGCTCCATCCATATGAGTTGAGGACCAGCCTGGGCTGCAGAGTGAGACCCTGTCTCAAAAAAAAAAAAAAAACCTCAATGAAATGGTAGTGAACAGAATTCAACAAATCATTAAAAAGATCATTCATCCTAACCAAGCTTTAGTAACTTGGAAGCAAGGATGGTTCAACATACCTAAATCAATTAAAGTAGTATACCATATAAATAAAAGCAAGGACAGAAATCATGTGACCATTTAAACAGATGCAGAAAAAGCCCTTGACAAAACCCAGCCTCCATTCACGATAAAAGCCCTGAAGAAAATAGGGATGAAGGACCACACTTTAAAGTGTAGAAACTACTTATGCCAAACCTACTGCTAATATTATATCAAATGAGGAAAAATTGAAAACCTTTCCCCTTAAGTGAGGAACAATACAAGGCTGTCCACTCTCATCACTTCCTTTGTAATAAAGTACTCAAAACCCTCACCAAAGCAATCAGGAAGAGAATGAAATAAAAGGAATATGTTTTGGAAAGGAACAAGTTAAACTATCCTCATTTTCAGATGACACAATTTTCTACATAGTCCTCAAAAACTCCAACAATAAACTCTTAAAACTAATTAACAAATTCAGTCAAGTTGTAGGATACAAAATTAATACAAAAAATCAATAGTATTCCTCTACGCTAACAATGAATTCACTGAGAAAGAGCTGAGAATAAGAATACCATTTTGGGGGCTGGAGGAATAGCTCAGCTGTTAAAGTGCTTGTCTAACAAACTCAAGGCTCTGAGTTTGATTTCACAGCACCACAAAAAGCTGGGCAGTGTGGTGTCCGTGTGTAATCCTAGCATTAGGGAAGCTGAGGAAGGAGGACTGCCATGAGTTCAAGGCCAGCCTGGGCTACATAGTGAGTTCAGGACCAGGCTGGAAAGCAGAGCAAGACTCTGTCTCAAAAGAGAGAGAGAGAGAGAGAGAGAGAGAGAGAGAGAGAGAGAGAGAGAGAGAGAATCCCATTCTCAATAGCTCTTCAAAAAAATTAAATAACTGGGAATAAGCCTAACCAAGGAAATGAAGGACCTCTACAAGGAAGGCACATTATGCTGAAAAAAGAAACTGAAGAGAATTTTTTAAAATGGAAAGACAAAAAAAAAAAAGGAGAGACATACCTTGTTCCTGGATAGATAGAATTAATATTGTCACAATGGCTATATTGCCAAAATTGATATACATATTCTATGCAATTCCTATCAAAATATGAATATTTTTCACAGAACTAGAAGAAATCCTAAAATTTATATGGACCCAAAAGAGATTCTGAATGTCAAAGAAATCATGAGTAAGACAAAATCAGGTAACATCACGATACTGGACATCAAGTTATAATACAAAACAACAGTGATATGATAGTACTGGCACAAAAACAGATAGGTCAACCAATGAAACAGAACTGAGGATGCAAAGACAACCTCAAGAACTATCTAGTCTTCAACTGAAGAGCCAAAAACATACACTGAAGAAAGGACAGCCTCTTTAATAAATGGTGCTGGGAGAACTTGTTATCCACATGCAGAGGCATGAACCTAGACCCACACCTATTGCTACTGTACTAAAGTCAAAGCAAAGTGGGTCAAAGATCTACATATTAAAATGGAAACACTGAACCTCTTGAAGGACAAAACAGGTAAAACTCTTGAAGATACAGGCACAGGCAGACCTTTTACTTCACCTGATACAAAAGAAATAACCCCCAGAATTAACAAATGGGACTATATCAACTTTAAAAATTCTATATCAAATTAAAAGCAAAGGAACCAATCAACAGAGCAAAGAGAGAACCAACAGAAAGGGAAGAAAATCTTTACCACCTACCCTTTGGACAGAAGTCTGATAACTAGAATATACAAAGAACTCAAGAAAAAATAGACCTCTCAAAATCAAAGACCCAGTTAAAAATAAGCAATTTAAATGAATAAACAGTTCTCAGCAGTACAAATGGCCAGCAAAAATGTTCAACATTCATAGCCATTAGAAAAATGCAAGTCAAAACAACCCTGAGATATACTACCTTAGCTCAGTGAGAATAGCTTCATTAAGAACTTAAAAGCAGTAGATACTGGTGAGGTGCAGGTAAAAAGGAACCCTCTTACATGGCTGGTGGTACTATAAGCTGGTATAACCACTATGGTAAGTAATAGGGAGGTACCTCAAAAAACTGAAAACAGATATTCCTTTCAACCCAGCGACATCTTCTCCAGGTACCTTTCCAAAAAGAGTTAAAAGCAACATTGTGATGCAAAGATACTTACATCATGATGGCTTGGAACCGGGGCAGGGAAACAGTGAAGTGAGAGAGAGGGATGAGGGACTGACACAGACCTCAAGGCCACACCTCTCTGACTTGTCCATAAACACACAGAAAAAAGAAAGAACTAAAAGCACAATAAGACAGATACGTGTATGCCCGTGCTTATAGCAGCACAACTAATAGTACCTAAGTTGTAGAAGAATCCAAAATATCCATCCATAGACTAATTGACCTTAAAAATATGGTATATATACACAATGGAGTACTAGTCTGACATAAAGACAGATAAATTTGAGTTATCTGTAGGTAAATGGGTACAACTTGAGAACATTAGGTTTAATGAAGTGAATCAGACTCAGAAGGTTAAAGATCACGAAGTTTGTCTAATATGAGAAATCCAGTGTATAAAGTAATACTAGAGTCAAATGAGTAACATATTGGGAGTTAGGCAGGATGAGACAGGAGATGGGAGAATGAGAAAAGGGGAGGGGAAGAGAATGTGAAGTTGACACGATATATATAAATTCTCAAGTTGAACCTAACCACTGTGTATCACATATACACATTAATAAAAACTGTGAGGGGAAGGCTGGTGATGTAATTAATGTGAAGATCCTGGGTTTGACCTTTAGTACTAAAAAAAAAAGTTAGGTATGAATATTATTATCTTTAGAGCAACAGCTAAAAATAAGAAATAAATCAAAATGGAATATGAAATATATTAAGAAAACCTAAAATATAGGAGCACTTGAGAGACAAAAAGATGAAGACAAACAAAAGTAATAAGTTACAGACCAGGGGCTAGGTGCATAACTCAGGGGTTAAAGTGCTCGCCTAGCAAACACAAGGCTCCAACTTCGGTTCCCTGGAACCACATAAACTGGGCATGGTATCACATGACAGTAGTCCTGGCACTCAGGAAGTTGAGACAGGAAGATTGCTTGAGTTTGAGGCCACCCTGGCTACATAGTAAGCTAAGGACCAGCCTGGACTACAGAGGGAGACTCTGTCTCAAAATAAACAAATAACCAAAAACCCACTCTTGTCAATAATTACACTGAATATAGATTGTCTAGGCACATCAATTAGAAGGTACAGATTATCACATCAGAAAAAGTAAAAGCCAAGACTCAACTATATATTAGCTAAAAGAAACCTACTTAAAATGTAAAGATATAGATAGATCATAAGAACATTATGTTAAAGGGATCAATGATGAACACTCAGGTACAGTATGAGGCCAGCTTGGAAAATTTACTCAGACCCTGTCTCAAAACATAAATAAATAAGAAGGGCTGGCAATGTAGCTGAGTGGTAGAACATCCCTAAGTTCAATCTTAGGTACAAAAAAGAAAGTGTCTGTTAAAAGAACAAAAAGCAACAAGCCCCAGAAAATATCTGCATTGTATTTCCAACAAAAGACGTGTATCCACAATTTATGAAGAACTCTCAACACTTAGAAGGAAATAAACAAAAAAAAACGTGGGGTAAAAGAATTAAACAGACCCTTTACCAGAGAAGATATATAGTAAAATAAGCACATGAAGACTTCCAAGTAAGATGGCAGCCAAGCACAAGGAATGCTCAATGGCTCCTTGCAGGTTCATTTAAAAAGTTGGGATACAGTTAAAAATTACCTGCTCAACTTAGCTAGGAGAGGAAAGAGAGCTCCAGGAAGTGGAAGGAGGCTAAGGGAAGATTGCAAACACCATAAATGCGTCAGAAGCTGAAGAACACGCCAGCAGAGGAAACCACCCCAG